>VZTH01015464.1:50102-95141 GCA_013397815.1 Aleadryas rufinucha | reverse complement strand
TCACGACCCCCGCTTCTTATAAGTGGATCGTGACAGGAAGGAATATAAAATTCAAGTCAGAAGTCTTAAGACTGCATTTCTAAAAGCAACTTTTAAAAAACCATGTTGTGGTAATTACAGGTTATGCACACACATAGTCATACAAGAAATGCAGTCCTATGCTGTACTTTTCTCTGTCTTTTGTGTAGGTGCTTAACACTGCTGCACAGACATTGTAACACAAATACTTTTTTATTTCATTTTTTAAAATTATTTTTGCTAATGCTGTTTAAATTGCTTGGACAACTTACAATAGGAATTTTGATGTCTTGTTGACTTCTCTTTCCTGTTCAGTCTGCAATTGCAGCAAGTTTAAATATATGCGGAGTAATTACATTTGAGTTAGTAAATACTTGCCTTAAAACTGTCACAGTACCTGAAGAAATGCTTGCTGAAGAATTAATACGAGTTAAGGCCTGCAACATGAACCTTCTTTCTGGAAGATAATCTCAGTCAGGGGTAGAGTCATACACAAGTCTCTAATAAGTGTTTGAGGACAGACAGATATGACAAATGCCATAAAAAAAGGCACACAGCCCTAGTCTGCCTGATTTGAAGTCAGTGTCACTGTGATGGAGTCTGATTAGCTGCTCTGCAATTGCACATTTTCATTTTCTTACAGTCCATTAGGCTGCTTTTAACAAAATTAAACACACTGCAGGGCAAAATAACCAAGTAAACCAAAACAAAACACTTACACTGTTTATAAACATTTTCTTAAGAAATTTCCATTTTGAGGATAAATGTTTCTCTCTTGAGCAAACTAGAGATCATTCTTCCCTTTGGACATCCCCAGAACTGGGATGGGGTAGAGCAGGGTATTTCTATGAAATGCATTCACCAAAAATACATCACATCTAACTGGACACTACTAAATAAAATCCTTGTAGACTACAAGGGAAAACTAATCATAACAATAATAATCAAAATCAATCTCCACCATAATGAGCAAGATGGATTAGATTAATTAGCATACATCTCAGCTAAGTTAATGTTACAGGATGCTACACCTTTGTATCCTATTCACTGCTTTTCCTAGGTTGTGGTAATTTCTGCTTTCTCTGCCCACAGCCATTAAATGCAGCCTGCTCTCTCTTAGTGTTCCTTCCCCTCCACCTTCTCCTGTTTATTTTTGTGTGAACTCCCCCACACTGGAATGTGGCTTCCCATTTTTTTACACATGCTAGCAAGACAAAGGTGGCTGTGGCCAAGCATCTGCAGAAGTTTCAGTGTCAGCATGCTCTGCCATGAACTCCCTCCTGTTTCAAGGGGAACAGCAAACATGTTAAACATGAGAATGGACACCACACCTTGTGCCTTGCCTTGTCAGGCACCGTCCCACTCTTTGAATGCTAGAAAGGCAAAAGTAGAAGATGCTCAGCAATGGGCAGCAGAAGGTTCTGGTACCAGAGGATAAAGTGCATCCTCTTTGTGTGTGCAGGTCCTACACTTGAAGGGAGTGTTTAATGTAGCTGGAAAAGATGCTATTTGTGATGGAAAGGTAAACTCCTTGCAGTTGTTCTGGATTGCAGTTTACTGTTAAATGGTGTATTTTAGTGCATTTTCATCTTAGAAGAAGAGGCTGACTGCTTTTTCTTTTTTTTCAAGTTATGCCATGAAGAAATATAATTTGCCTTTTAATAGAAATGTCAAGGACCCATTACCTCCTATTTACTATATAGATTTTTAAATCCCATACAAAAATGTTATAAGTTTAATTGGAAAAGACAGCATGACAGCATAATTTTATACAACTGCTTACAATTATTACAATAGCAGCTTCCACAGAGCTCTCAGTGATTTTTCAAGAGCATTTACAAGCATAAAGTATGCATTAGAAAAAAAAAAAATAGTAATTTGCTACAGCTGTGCTAAGTGTATTAAGGAAATCAATCAACAGTGACACAGATATTTAGAAATGAGAGATATTTTGCCCATCTGAGGGCACAACTGTAAGATTTGGTGATGCTAATAGGTTTTTTTAAAATGGCCAGATTAAATAAAGCTTTATATTTTAGCTCAGATATATGGCACATTAAAAAAAGGCAGACAAACTGGTTAGAAAACTATTCTGGTTGTTTCTTCACTTAAGGGGAGCATGAGATTAATATGACAGAGTATGAGCCTAAGAAAAAATGATGACAAAGGGCACCTCTCTGGCAGCCTTAGTGCTGGAGTTGTGAACAACTTCCTTCTGTTCAGACAACAGAATTTGCTCCTTCTTTTGTAACCATAACTGCATCAAAGATATCCAAGTATTGCCAGCATGTTTTCCTAACTGCTAATTTCACAGGATGTTCAGTTCTGGCTAAGCCCTTGGGTCAAAACTATGTTATTATTATACGCAACAGACACAAAGCCTTTATTGTATCAGATGATGCAGAATGGAGACTTTCACAGAAGAC
Organism: Aleadryas rufinucha; assembly: GCA_013397815.1. Taxonomy (NCBI): domain Eukaryota; kingdom Metazoa; phylum Chordata; class Aves; order Passeriformes; genus Aleadryas; species Aleadryas rufinucha. The sequence continues at coordinate 92,697 of VZTH01015464.1, read as the reverse complement.
TAGAAAATCAAGCAAACTTATTTTCTAAAGGGCATGTTGAACACAAATACTAAAAGGAGCTTTCAGAGCATAAGAGCAACAAGAGAACAGAACATTTTGCTTAATTAGACAATAATGAAAAAAGCTTATTAGGGAAGTTTAACACACTCACAGAGAAGTTTATAGAAGACAGCAATACATTTCTTTTCCTGAAGTGATTTTATGGCGATAAAAGTTCTGCAGATGCATTATGCTCTAAATTTATTCTTTATTTACTTTTGAAGATACTCTCATGGGCCAAAATACCCTTTTTGACCTTGAACTTTGTGATTTTGTCATCAGATTTCTCATGCACTCAAACCAGATAAGAATAATGCAATAAGGACCGACTGTGAAGAAACTGGGCTGCGAATAATACATGTAAATTATGTTGAAAAGGGACCTGTGAGAGTTAATGGGTGGAAGACGGAAAAAATTGCTTTTCTTCTTTAGGGAGAGGGGCAGGCATAGCAGTATTTATACAAGCAGGCAAATTAATTGGCTTTTGCTGAGCTCTGTGCTGCTGCAGCTAAACTGCTTCCACAACCTGACCTACATAATTTCGAATTTGCTTGGGTATTTCCTCATTCAGCCACAGGACAGCACAGCACACAGAGAACTGCAGAAAAGATCTTGGAAAGTCATACAGCCCCATATGAAATAAATTCCTCATGAGAAAATTAAAACTTCATAAAATATCATTGCAGCACAAAATTAGTCAGTCAAATCAGAAATTGCTAGATTAAAACTCATATAAGGCAGTCAGAAAACTGGTATAGTAATTTAAAAGTACTGTCAATGGCAATTAGCAATAAGCATCTAAGTTATGGGACACTCCATATCTAAGTGCTTTGCAGCAACACTTACATCTATACACTGACAGCCCTCGTTTTCTCTACTGTACTCATTTCTCAGTCTCCTGATTTTCCTGGTATACTCAAACTAGAAAAAGCCTGTAAGTTACTCTGCCGTATGAAAGATTTTATGCAAGTTTATTTTACAGATTGCTTACTCTGAAAATGGCCACAAAATAGCTACTACGATAGGTTTGATAGAAAAGAAGTCTCAAGAAAGCAAAATTTCTAGATAGGGCTGGTTGAGCTCTGGCTCTGTCACATTTGCAGGATTTGCACTCAGAAAGAGTCTCAGTGCACAGATGTAATTTAAGAACAGATTCCAGGAAAATTCTGTGTAGTTTTGGGGCTCAAATGTTCCTCCACAAACCTGAGTAGATCTATAAAGTCTTCCAGTAACAGCCCCTCTTCTTGTGCCAATTAGATGCTGGGAAAGGAATCAGATACAAACAGCTACTATCTCACTAAGTAGTTTTCATCTTTCCTTCTATCCATTACCAGCTTTCCAGTCCAATGTTTGTTCTCAGACATCCTATCCACTACCGAGATAAACAAACCAAGGCAAAATGCACTAAAATTACCACTTGGGATTCAAAAGAGAGAGAAAGACTTCCTGAGCCCTAAAACTATATACAAAAATGTGCAGCAGCCATTAATTTATTTCTGGGTGTTTCAGAGGCATTAAGAAGTTAATTTTCACACAGTCCAAGTATAATTTAAAAAAATTACTTAAGACATATAGGAGCCTAAATATTATTAAACATCCACAGATGCCAAAACTCCTCTAATAATTTTGCACTTTGTCTTTACTTTTTCCTTTTGCATATGAGATTTTGCATTCTTACAGAGCAGGATGCATTGTTTTACAATGAAATAGTGGTGCAGCTGCTACTACCTAAGGCTTGAGAGATTTATGGATAATAACACAAGTGCAAAATAAAAGAGTACATTCGGATGCATATCAAACAGAAGCTGCATCAGTCAATCAAACTGCTGGACAACAGATTCAAACAAACGTGAAACAAAATAAGATTCCTCAGTCAGACCAACTTCTTCAGAAAAACACATTATGTATATGCCAATACTGACATGGATAAAGCAGTACTTTTCTCCTTGACCGAAGCATGCCACAGAATTTTTTTTCTAAGCCAACACGTGTTAAAGCAGAAGAGAATAGCCATTCTTCTGAATTGCTATCAATAAAAAAGTAGCAACCGTATCAGTCAGCTTGTGTAACAACAAAAACCAGGTATGTATCAATGTCAGGATCTCAGCACATCCCACTCTGCACACAAAACATCCCCAGGTCACATACGCAGTCACTGTTGCAGGATGCACACACTGCTGCTTCCCAGTCACTTCACTTATTCTGACATCTAACTTTTACAGTGTAAACACCACACTCTGCCCAGATGAAAACACCTCTGTGTATGCCTTTTTTTGTCATGAACAAGAGACCAAAATAAAGGACCATAGCAGTCCCACTCAAACCTGACAACTTCATGGAGTTGCTTTTCAGTCTTTATCAATCAAAACCACTGAAACAAAAATAATGCCATAGAGGAGAGCTCTGAATTAAATTTTTGATTGTAAACCTGTACCAAAAGCCAGCCTTGTCTGAACACAGCTCTCATTAACAACTCTGGCAGAAAATGGCGTTTTGAGTTTAACATGCACCAGGGAGGAGCAGATATAAATCAGGGCACCCTCCGGTCAACACCTAGGGATTAACATTCCAGTGCATTGATCAAAGCAGCTGTGTCTATTCTAACTTTTCTTACACTTCTAGCTTTTTATGGCCAGCAGTTTAAGACACTCAGCAATCTCAGAGCATCCCGAAGTCCCTCTTCAACAATGTGCCTGACCCCAGAGCCGGATCCTGCCCGTGAGCCCAAGGCAGAGACAGCAGACAGGGCACTGCAGACTGAATGCCAAGTTTGTTCACATCCATCACACTGAGAATGGCTTTCCACCTGCTCCTCCTCGCCTCCTACCCCTGCTGCTCCATTATCTCGCCCAACTAAAGCCCCTCAAAACTCATCTGAAAACGTAGTGTTTTTCTTGTATTCCCCAATTTGGTTTTGTGGTTTTTTGAGCCACATATAATCTGCTGGCAAGAGATTTTGTGTAAAGAATAAAATAGAATGTGGTTAAGCAGTAGTATTAATTTGTTCTCTGATCACATATTTTTCCAAACTCCCTCCTCCTGAAGAATGTCTTAGCTAATGCTGAGTACACAGCTACATTTACTACTTTTTAAACTTTACTATTACTCTTGGCAATAATATTTCCTTTGCTGCTGCGCTTTCTTCTGCTCAGACAGGCCATCTGCCATCCTGCTCTCCAAACTATTAGTCAGCTTCAATCTCTGTAGGCACTGAAGGATATTATAGACATGAATTACTTTCCTATTGTTCTTCCTGTATTTTGGGTTGAGGACAGTACTATACTGTAATGAGACACTGACTGTAGAGAAAAAGCAACAACCCTCAGCAGCTAGGACAGAAGGTACATGCCATAAATTTTCAATGCACGTTTCCTATCCCTTTCAACTTACTTACTCAAATTCTCCTCTGGCAATCAATTTTAAATGGTTTTCAGCACATGTAGAGGTTAGGCAAAGGATTCCAAGTTATACTCATTAGGTTTTCTCCCTAAAACTGACCCATTTTCATTAAGCAAAACATACAAATCTTTTCAGTGAAAAATGTGCAGATGATACTCAGATTAATCAAACTAGAGAATCCTTGGAGTGATTTTAGTGGAGTAATTATAAGGATTGAAGCTCTGACAGGCAACTTGTCAGCCAATGAAAGGTTGTTGAAAGTAATGTACATTGTAAAGATGAGCTGTGACTACTAAAAATTTTGGTTTATGTCAGCATATACATACTAGATGTTAGAAGGAACATTTATATATACAAGATCAAAATGGGAAGAACTCAGAGCCTGGTTGTTCCAAACCACTTGATTTAGGGTCATGACAGGAAGGCAGGGAAGATCAAGCCTCTTTTAATACCTTTTTATTTTGGACTCCTCTAGACATGATTAATTTTTATTTTAAGATTTGAGTAAGTCTCATTCTCATTTTAGTAAATCTCGTTCTGACTTTAAGCTTAAGGAATTTTCATTTTCAGGACAAACTCAGCTGGAAAGCTAAAACATACAGGAGACTTCCCAGGTCTTATTCTGAGCAAGCAAAGGCTCATTTAGAATTCATTTTAGCAAGTCTCTTCACTTGAGCAAAAACTGATTACACAGTGCACAGAAAAAACTTCAAGACAACAACAACGAAAAAGCTCCCACAAAAGCACCTTTTTTTTGTTGGTGCTGTGCAGCAGGGGAATGTAAAAAGATCTGGAAATTTGAGCAGCATAAGAATAACATGTTAACTATTAGCACTCTACTGAGTTTTAGAAAGAGCTTTTGATTTTGTAAGTACTGAGCACTATTGACCCAAGAGGCAGATTGCAGATGTTGCATTATTCCATTCACTTGAGATATACCTAAAGCACCCTAAATTAAAACCTAAGCAAGGTCTAGTTCAACCTAGCCCAAGACTAAGCATGCATACATCTATATATATATATATACATATATATATAGTCTAAATTTTTATTTATATGTAAAAATTTTCTTGTTGTCTTCCTTTTCTTTTTTAGTTTTCTCTTATGGTTAAAAAAAAACCAACCCAAACCCAGAAAGAAATAGAAAAATAATTTCATTTTCATATGTGCTGAATTCCAGCAGTCAGCTTCATGATGCTTCCAAATCACTGAGTTCAGCTCAGCGTCTCAGGATTTGTGATGTTTTGCCAACACAGCAGGGTTGGTGTCCCTGCTCTCAGTGCAGATCTGCCCTAGCAGAGACTGAATAATTTCCCTCTGCTGAGGAGCAGACAGATATTGAGCAGCTATGACTTAGAGTCCCTCTCAGGTTGTCTTATTGGAGCTTCCTAAATAGAAGACAATCTTCTCTACATATCACCTTATAACATCTAAATTTAGATTTTGCTTAATTGGCCATATTCTAATTAGCCTCTGATGGAGCAGGAAAATACATCTCACCCATTTACTCCACTGGAAAGTTAAGGTTATCTTTATCCATACATCTGCAGGGTGGTATGAAAAATCAGGTAGAGCCTTTGCTGCTTTCACAAGAACTTCTTGTAAGAGCTTTCTGACTAATGCAGGGTTGAGGAAAGCATAAATCCTGGAGGGAGAAATAGGTTACCCTGAATGTACCTTCAAAGGCACAGAAAGCTCACGAAACAAGAACCAGCTGAAATGGGTCATGATCTCCCCAAGCAGATGCATCTCCATATTTAGCAACCACTGTTATGGTTGTTGACACCTTAAGGAAGTGTCCTTATCACCACTCCAACTGGGCCCAACTTGTCATTTTCCACTTACAAGCTCGTGTAGTAACATTGCCCCTTAGAATCACAGAATCACAAAATTGTTTAGTTTGGAAAAGACCTTTAAGATTGAGTCCAAGCACTAACCCAATACTGTCGAGCCCACTGCTACACCGTGTCCCCAAGTGCCACACCCAGATGTCGTTTTAATACCTCCAGGGATGGTGACTCCACCACTTCCCTGGACAGGCTGCTCCAGTGCCTGACAACCCTTCTGGTGAAGAAACTTTTCCTAATATCCAACCTAAACCTCCCCTGTTGGAACTGAGGCCACTTCTTACTTGGAAAAAGAGACCAACCTCCACCTGTCTACAGCCTCCTTTCAGAGAGTTGTAGAGAGTGATAAGGTCTCTCCCGAGCTCCCCCTTCTCCAGGCTTTAATCACCATGTTTCCAATGCCTATAAAATTAATAATAAATTACTGAGAAAGGCATTGGTAAGTAGCATTTTTACTTGGAGTTCTCCAGACATCTACACATATGGCTTAACCCAGTTTCTTCTGAAATAAGTAATCTTTTCTCCAGAAGTGTGAAGATCGTACTTTAAGGCTTTAAAAGCATTTAAATATTTGAATATTTAAAGCACACTAAACAAATCCTGACCACAAGGGTTGCTTAAAACATGGAGACTGATAAAGACAGCAAATTAACATGGCGTTAACAGGAGACCAAACTTTCAAAGACAGCTAGATCAGACTGGAACACAAAGTCTTTACAAAACCAAAAATACCTTTTGCTTTTATATATCTCAACATATATACATATTTATAATTACAACTGCTAATCTCCACAGACCAACGAGCTCCTTCAAAAGGACACTTTTCCCTCATCAGTGCACTGCACTGTCTGCCAGCTGCAGATGGAACCATTCAGGGGCAGCTCCTCCATCAGCAGAAACCAGGCTCCTACATTAGAGCTGCTCAGCTTCTAGAAAAAGTCTTTTCAGAAGGACTCATTAAATTCAGAGTTAAAACGCAGTAGGTCATCTCATTATCAAGAAAACGGCAAATTTGTGATATAAACCACAAATTAACGCAAATAATTCAGTTGGATGCTTCAAATCTGCTCAATATATTTTATTTGAGTATTTATCTTGAGAAACTATATCCATCGGTACAGTTTTTTTTCAGGATCAAGACCTAAGTTAGTATCTTACATTGTGTAAACTCTAGCACCTTGTATAATATAGATGAGCATTAAGGCAAAATTCTGTGTTGTGCTCTCTCTAGGGTAGGGCTATACTGTAAAAATATATATTTTACTATAGCAGAGATTTCAAGTTTACCAACTCATCACTAGAGCTAGCTGGGGAATAGCAGAAAAGGCTTAGGCTTTCTCTTACAGGAAAAAAATCTATAATCACAACCCCCCAAAAAGACACTGACTGACCCACTCCCTTTTCTGTGCTGTAATGTAGGCATTCACCTGCAAGAGAGCAAAATCAGATCAAGTACTTGAACCTGTGTTTCACCTGTCATGGACAAATATTCTGTTCTCTGCTAATTTTTGGCCTCTTTTCCTCTACCAGATAAGAAGTATTTCCTTCTGAACCTGAAAAAGCTTTCCCAATAGAAACATTCTCGAGACACATAAAAACAGTCTGTATTGAAAACGCAACCTTTTTTTCAAGAAAAATTCGGTTTTACTAAAAGCAAACAAAACAAGAATTCAAGTTAAATTTAGATGCTGCTTTTCACAAACAACCCACACAGTGGACATTTTCTTCTGATAAGCATCAGGTATTACCCTCTCTCTGTATCTTCAGAGATAATTGGAGCCAACTCCATTGGAAACAAAATGAAATGTGGACATCTGTACATTGAAAACATTTAAAGAACATTGTGGATACTAAATTAAACTGCAAATTACATTTTTTATTCCATTATGGAACAAAAGTAAAAATTTTAGAGAAGGAAGAAAGGGAAGCCTAAATGAGACAGACCAGACAGCCTGTGAAAAGTAATTTGTGATTAAGGCATTCATCTGGAAGACTGGAAACAGAAGACTCAAATCTTGGTGTCAGAGAGGGAGTAAAGGTCACATACAGTGGCAATGTGGGAAGGAATCACAGCAAAACCACGTGGCAAATATCAACTGGTAGCAAAGCCTTGCAGAGAGAGAAGACTCACTAACAGAAATATAATTCAGATGCTGAAGGAAAAAGCCCCTCACAAATGGGGAAGGAAATAAAGTAGATATGCTGGGATAGAAGGTAAAATATCTTACATATGTTTATAATATATATCTTATGCTGGGATAGAAGGTAAAAAACTGGTACCTTAGCAGCATATGTAGTACACTCAAATCTTCTCCTCTTGCTAACTCAGCTGAGATGTTAAAGTGGATGGGGAAGACAAAAAAGGTCAAAGAGCAGAATTACTTGCAGAAGGGCTATGGGTAATGACAGGCAGGTCTTGGCTGTTACATTCACTTGTTCCATGTTTCAGTACCGTTTTCTTCATATGACCATCCTGTATTGTCAAACCTGTTATTCAGGCTATGTACAGAAGTCACAAGAGAAACTTTCTGTTTCCCAGACCCCTTATTATCTGGTGACTGTTGATTGCAGCAAACAATCGGACTTTTTCTCTACAGCAAACAGATATTTGCAGTGAGAGCAAAGAGCCAGGAACCCTGGGAGGAGGGTGGTCTCTGAAAAGGCTGGAAGTTAGTCTGCTCCTCCCAGCATAAATAGTCTCATCAAGAACTGCCTGTTCGAGTCTGCTCTTTGGTTTGTTTCTGGGAGAGCACTGATCTGGTTTGTCTTTAAGAAATTCCTGCTATGATTAAATTTATCACTGAAGCAAATGAATACATATGCTCACGGCTGGCAATTTTGACTCCCTAATGGTCAATACAAAACCCACTAGAAAATAGTAGTCATAGATGGCATGAAAGTCACATGAGGACAATGCAACCTGGAAGGATTCATTAACAAATGTTTACCAGTCACAGTGAGACCAAGATTCTATCATTTGATCTTTCTGATCCAGGAAATAATAGCACAAATTGCTGGGTTTGCACAGTAAAATTTTAACAAGAAGTGGCTGCTCCCTATTGCTAAATATAAGTGTTTTATGCCAAGCCTAAGAAATGAGCCTGGAAATGCCTTCAGGAGTCTCAATACTATTTTTATTCCTAGCAAAATATTATAACTTTGATGTGGTAATCAAACTCATAGTAACACTGACCCTTAATGTTTTCAGCAAGATTGCCATTCTCATAAGCAGGTAAGTACATACACACATGGCCCTCACAGAATCCGGTCTTCACAACAACACAGAGTATTCACTGCTCTAATTTTGAATGATACTTATTCCAGGTTTTCCTTCATGAGCAGAGATTGCTCAAATTAGCTGAATCAACACCGGTAGAAGCTCCAAGTAAAGTGAAAAGTCTAACAACAATAATTGCCTTAATAAGAATCCTTGTAGTGGAGTAAGGATTTAATGCAAAGAGCAAAGATCAGCTAAGAGCATAGAAGCTCTTCCGAGGGTATTCATTTTGTGAAGATGATCAGCACACTCAGCAGAAATCCTCTTGGAAGAAACTTTAGCTCTCATGGGTGAGCCTTAATGGTTTTACTCTCACGACAGTGAGTGTGTGTTGGACTGATCCTGAGCTTTGTGCTTGGGCAGTGCAGAATTTGTCTTCCTGCTGTTCACTACTTGCAGTCAAAAAACTGTACTCTGGATAGGACAGATCACAGTATCAGGACCCCCACAACTCCAGGATATACCTGCCCCCACACTACTCCATTTTTTACTAGAATCATTTTAATGCAGAACCACTCATAGGAGATGGCAACACATTCAGTTCAGACTTAGATTTAACGCAGAGAAACACATTCAAAGGCATAAGATTAATTGCCAATAAGAGAAACCCATCTCCTTTCTCCATGTGCCCTTACTCGCTTCTGCAACAGGCAATGACATCTTAAAGAAACCTACACCATGCCATCTCAACCAACCATGAAGAATTTAACATCAGAAGTGTGATATAAAGTGAAAAAGTATTGCTAAAGTAAGATCTTGGACAACTGAGTAGCTAATTTACAAAGACAAGGACTCAACAAAATGAATGCTTTTCAGCTAAATTACAGTCATGTTTTGTGCAATTTTCCTATATGTCATCTCATGATGGCCCATCTTTGTTTATATTTTTCTCCCTGAGCATGAAGAACTACTGCACTGTTGAATTTTGCTCTTAGGAGGTCTGAAAATGTGATCTGACAAGTCAGTGATTGACTGCACCTTGTCCATCCAGGCAAAATCAGGGAAGTCATTCTGAAAGACTCTGGGAGATTGACACCAACAGTAACACGCTGTCAGTAGAAGAGTACACAAGACAGAAAAGTTAGTTACTTAGGGTAACAGGCAAAATTAGAGGCTTGCAGGGTGTCAGAGAACATAGACTTCAACTATATTTATACTTGCAGCTTCCCAGACACAAAATGGCCAACAGCAGATTCAGGAAATCCTAATGTGTTTGTAAGAGGGATAGGAGGAGTTGCTGTTTCAGAATGTGCTTGTCTCGGGAGAGCGCTGCACCACCTCTCATGGAGGCCTCGGGATGTTCCCGGCTCGCGGCAGAGCGGGACAGCGATTCCCAGCCCTTATGTAACACTGTAACTTCCACTCACAGCCATCTGCTGGGGCTCTTGTGTAACGAGCCATAGCCGAGTGATTCTACCATCATATGGTAAACCTCCCTAAAATACAAGTGCAAAAATCACTACACAAAGACCTAGAAATTCTTTAACTAGACACAAATCCCAAATTTCACAGATGAATGGTAGTTCAGAAAGGCGGCCTTCAAACTCCTCTGCATGAGGTGGTTTTCATTTCCTTCTTGATTTCTAGCAACTATGGCTTACGGAAAGACATGCTGACGAAAACTTGTTGGCTGGGATTTGCATTGCTAGAGATCCCATTTTCTATCTTCCTCGGGATTTGTACTGACTCCAAATAAAATGAATTGTTCAATTTCATTATTATCCTTCCACATACAGGCAATTTTTAAAGAAGAAGAAGGAAACAAGTGGTTTTGAGGTCTGTTTAGAGATTTTTTCCCTGCTGTCAAACATATTGCATTTGCCCGATTCCAGCTTCTTTGTAAGAATGTCTACAGAAATGCAGCCTTCCTCTTCTGGAATTCACAAACTGAATTCCAGAAGACCACCTGTGGTCTAAAAGCCATGGCAAAACCAGACATAATTGAATAATTCAAATGAAAAGTTTTGAAAATAAACCAAAGTAGAGTAACCAGATGCCAATATATTCTTGTCTTCCAGGAGAAGAGATGAACAGAGAAGAGTAAGGAATTAATGTTCCTTTAAAAATAATAAAAGGATTTTGGTCAAATTCAGATTGAATTTTTCTATTTTTCCAAGTAAACCTGTATGACTTATTATTTCAATGTAATTTTAGCTAATTCCTAAATAAAGATCTATATGAATTTAGTAAAAGCTGACATGTAATTTAAAACTGAAATATTAAATGGAAATAAATTGTAACCCCACTACTAATATTTTCAGAAAGAAAGCCAGAAGGTGTGAGGAGCAGTTGTGCAAACCCATTGCCCTTTTGTTTTTTTTTCCTAAAAGGACTAGTAATTCAAAGAAAGTTGGGAAAAACCACCTCTGTTATTGCACACAAAAGTAATGAAAGCAATTCAACTTAATGCTATTTGGAAACACCTCTCACGCAAGTAGGCTTTTTTTTTTTGTTGCTGTTTTGACTTGAGAAGAGCAACACAAACTCAGAAGACTAGAATGAATTCACAATACTGTCCTCCTCCATTAGAAAAATGAGGATTCCCAACACCCTTGGGATTTCTAAAATTTATTTTGCAGTACAGACAGAGAAAAAAAGAAATTTAAAAAAATTACTCAAAACATCTATACTGCACATTCTATACAAGTCACTGCTAGCTTATCCATAGAATCAAATATTATTAGGTGCTTCCTATGAATTTAAATTTTGCTTTTAGGATTGTAAGAAATAACATTATCAAAACTGATAGTGATTTTCTTTGCCCACGGCATTAGTGGCATATTTGTGACTTCAATTAACCTCTCTTTGACTTTAATGTTTCAGTACCTTCTGATAACAAACATGTTCACACTTCCAGTTATCACTGGTGAACACTTTTACTAAAGCTGTGGTAATGTTGCACTTCTGGTTTGGAGCACTTCATTCCAGTTCTGCAGAATAAAGCCTAAGTTCTTATTTTAAAGAAAAGAAAACAAAACCAACAACAAAGCAAATCAAGAAGTTTCATACTATTCACAGAAAGCCAAATTTTACAGCTTCCATACAACTCTAATTTGAAAACACATCATCTTTTATTGATCATATCCTGAGGTCTCTACACACTTGATCAAAGAGGAGGGAAAATACGTCCCTCATTGCCCCAGGGATATATTTTCTTTCTTATTTTACCTTGCTGATGTTTCATATTCCTCAGCCTGTCTCTCATTTGAGGCATCTTTTCTCACCTATAGTTAAACTCATTAAAACTTCTGGAGAGACTCTGTGGCTTTCCTCTTTTATTACTATTTCATTTAAGGCAATTCCTTCCTTTCAATCCATTAATACATCAGGACTAATCTAGGCTAATTTGTGCTGCATTTGAACTGGAGGAACTCTGGTTATGCATCTTTATAAAGAGACTGTAGCTGAGAGAAATGTCAGATCCACTTGATGGAGGCTAACAGATCTTCTACTGACTTGTCATTTTCAGGGACTTCCCTTGACCGTAGTCACCATATCTTTAGCTCTTAAAACCTAATTTTACAAGCCAGTAAAATATCACCTTTTTATTATTTTGTTTTCATAAAAGCTTAATATCCTACAACATTAATATTTTTTAGTCTGTGAACACACAGGTGGTGTGGCACTCTGCTGTCAGTTTGACAAGACAGCATAAAATGACAGCCACTATAAAAGAAACTTGGTCTACAACTGCTCACTTTCATATGCTTTTTCTGAATAAAAAAGTCTTGAATAGATGAAATAATTAATGCAGAAGAGCTTAAAAACCTTTTCTTTTTAAGACAAAGTTAAGCCACAAAATTCAGACCTAGATGTAGATTTCAAAAGTTCTTTCTGGGATTAAATAAGTCCCATGTTAAATCTATTTAAGACGGACTTGTCCTCCACAAAACTCAGATACCCACCTCTGGGTAGTCTCCCACTCCTAACTGCCCCTATTTACGTGCAACCTTTGAAGTCTTTCCAACAGCAAAATCTTATTCTCTCCTATGCCTTACAGAACTCAAAAAAGGAGAAAAAATACAAATTCAGAAGGAATATTGAGAAATTCAGAAAGGTTAAGTAGAGTTGACAAAAAAATTATTCAGGCCCTAGAAAATCAATCATTCAGTAAAGGGCACAAGTTTCATTTTATGCATTCAAATTATTTGAAAATATATTTTAGAGATATTTTGCAATGGTGATGCTCTTTATCCTCTATTTAATAAAAGCCCCTTTGCAAAACACCTTGTGATGTCCAGTGCAGGAGCACACACTTCAAAGCCAGCTCTGCTTAAAGCAGGAGGCTGAACTTCCTGAGTTCTCCAGACTTCTCTTTCAACTTAAATTATCTTATGATCTTACACATACAAAACTAGATGGGGGAGAATAAAAAATAAAATAAAATGCCTAAAATTTATGCTAGATTTTTCTGGGAATTTTTTGTTTGTTTGTTCATTTGGTTTTTTTTTTTTTGTTTGGTGGTTTTTTGTTGTTGTTTTATTTTTTTTTTTTCTTTAGGATGTTAGTGGGGGTCTTGGGGCTTTGGATACATTTTTGGAAAAACATATTTTCATTTGTAACCTATCTATAGTTGTTTTACTTATCTACAGTCCCAGTCTTCCAGAAGAGGGAGTTTGATCCTTTGCTACAGAGCGAGGTAATCTAAGAATGAGCAACTGCAGGTTCCAGATATGACACTTGCAGGTTCCTCTTTGATGAGATTCAAAGAGAAACATGAGTCCTATGCTGTCACAGGTTAAAGTGTTACAAGACCACAGGCTATAGCTCACTCAGTAGGAAGAAGACTTTTGACATTTTAAAAAGCCAGTTTAACAAACCTGAAGCATAACAACAGGGAAACCAAAAGAAAACAAAATCAAAGTTGAAATGAAGCATTTTAATGAAGCACAAAATTGATGCATTTTGGCATAAGTTTTGTCTGGAAGCTGAAAAGTCTTGAAATCCTCAGAGCAGGGATGATAACCAAACCCTGTTTCTGGTGGCTGGTTCACACCGATTATAAATGGCTTACGAGCGAAGCACAATCAGATTACAGAAGAAATTACGGGATGGGGTTGACTGCAACAGCAGGAGCATGGCCTGGTAACCTATAAGCTTTCCATCCCGTTTTTATTCTTCTAGAAAATAATGCATTTTTTCTGAAAAAGGATTGGATAACATTCCCAATATTTGATAGAGGATCCCTCTTTACTCAAGCTTCTGAGTCAAATGGGACAACTTGAATGTTAATATGACAAACACAAAATTAACACTGAACGTTATAAAACTGAAATACACATTTTACATAGAAAAGAAGCTTTCAAAGCTAAGAACAAAATACTTGAAGGTGAAATTGAGCAATTTGGTAAAATGAAGTAATGTGATAAACTCATTTTCAATGCTTTGTTCACCACTTTGGAATATGCCCACAGAACAATCAAAGCTTTAAAGGTTTTACTTTGCCTCAGTATAAAAGCAGATTGAAAGAAACATCTGTGGCCTACATACAACTTACCTTTCAAGACTCATTGGGCCAGGCAGGTCTACTCCAGAACACTATAAATGATCGTACAGGAGTACATTTCTACCATTTATGTTGTTTATAAGTTCACAATCCTATAGATACACATAGGGCTACACAACAATTTCTTGTGCATAAAGTAATATTAAGGTTGTACTTACAATGTTGAAAACGTAAGTGTTCTACCACTGCCGCTAGCTGTATTCATAGAGGAGTTAGCCCAGATAAAGAAAGCTGAAGTCACGTTCCAGATATACTCCTGTCCTCCCCTTCCAGCATGTGACCACTGTTTCTGTTCTTTCTGTCCCATTATTATTTCATCCATATAATGGGGAAGATGACTGACAGAGAGTGTTCAGGGACTTTTCCTGCACAGTATTAGCATGGCTGACAGATTTCTTCCTCTTGATAGAGACTGTGAGCCTGGGTTGCATTGCCATGCAGACTTTTCCCTCACTGGTGACATTATTAATTTTGTTAGGTTCCATGTGCCTGAGGCTCTCATGGTTTAGGCAAGTTTCTCTCATATTCCAAGATTACCAAACTTCTCAAACTACTTGTGTTAGGATTGTTTTGGATTCTTTCTTAACAACTTTCTCTTTTAGCCAGGGAACCTTTCTAAGAGTAGAGATTTTAAGGGAAGTGGCAGCTGTTAACACCTATGATTCTTAAAGGTCCAGTCAAAGAACCTGTGCCTGGAAAGTTTTGGCATCGTTCCATGTGTGTTGTACATTTGTTTTTCTTAGGGCTTTAATTCTAACTTTAAGCTGAAGGAAGGCAGCAGGTGGCAGATCTGACTGCAAGAAGCCATGGATGCCAATTCAGGAACTCTGAAACACCATCAGGTAGTTTCAAGAGGTTTCCCGAAAACAGAATCTTAAATACCTTCAATTAAACTACATGTACATGATCTAGCATGCAGTAATCCATACTAAGTATTACATAATTTGTATTCATATCTGTGATGCAAAATCAAGACCTGCCTAACATGCATCTAGAATGAGGTAAGAAGCTGGCACTAAAAATATTGCAGAGCCATAACACACTATTTTTCCACTATGCAAATAATATGCATATAACAGCTAGGCTGAACAAGCTTGGTTTGTTTTAAGCAGGCTATTTAAAAGAAAAAAAACAACCTAAAGAAAACAAGAATCAAAAAAATCAAGATGCTTTGGCACATGTAAATAAGTAACAATTTTGTAACAAGAGCATTGCCACTTCCCAAGTGACTAGGGTGCACATTCACTTCCCAATCATGACAAGTGTATATTCTGAAAATGCAACCTGTGGTATCACAGGCAAGGTAAGATAAAAACATTGCTTCAGTATTTCATGAATGCAAACTTCAAAAAAGCTAAATGTTAGCAGAGGGGTCATCAACATAACATTCACTACCAGGAATACGCTAAGCAATCCCATCAAACTCAAATGAGCTGGACTTGCTCATAAAGCTCGACTGACAACAGCCAGCACTGGCTACATGCAGCCTAGACAAAAGAGCCTTCATCTCATTTTTCAGCTTTTGGAAATAAAATCTTTCATTTAAAAAATTGCTTCTTTCTGAAACCACCTCCAAATTCACCCTTCAGCCATTCTCTTTCTAATCCAAACACATTCAACCACAAACCTAAGTTTGGGCAGTGTAAGCCCAGAGCCTTTGAAGATAATAATACTGTGCTTGACTAGTGTGTCAAATACTTTTTACACTCCTCAGGTTATGCAAATAACAAACATTTCTGCCACTGAGTGCTACTTATCAGCATGGTATTAATTCTTTTCTTCTCTCCAGAAGAAAGAGAACTACGTTACTGATTGAACTCCTGAACAAAATATTGTCCCTGTCCAGCTGCAGCAGAAAGTTCAATTATCTTCCTTTCAGGCTTAGAACAAGTGCATGTGCACACACATACATGGAGATACATCACATTATGCCAACACACAGAAATGGACCTGAGCAGAAGCTTTTCCTCTTTTGAAAACAGACAAGGATCAAATATAAGTTAAGTTTCCAAACTGACTAGAAAAATACCTAACTCATGTTAACTTTCTTCACTCCTACCAAAAGAGAGACTCCTCTTGGGCCACAAGTATGTCCAGTATATCCATGTCAATGTCAAGCCAAAACCACCTCTTCTTACATACTCTAAATAATATAATTTTGAAAGAAAACCTCAATAAAATAATAAAAAAAAGCTTTTGATGTTAGAAGGTGTAAAAAGGATGTTTCAGCAGAACTTCGCTCACTGAGCAGGATCAGGTGGCTGGAAAACACTTGGGTTCTGGCTGTTTTGTTTCCAAACTGGAGTAAACATCTCCTAACAAAGAGAAGCAAGTCTGTGCAACCAACACAAAGAAAGAAACAACAATACTGTCTTCACTAGATAAACACTCTGGGGCTTTTGGTTTTGTTAGACACAGCTTAATCTGGGAGCCTTTTTGGGGCTTTGTGTTGTATCTGCAATCTGTTAGATTTCTCCTCTGCTCTTGAGGGAGTAAAGGCAGAGTCCCCTGTGAAAACCAGGTCAGACAGGTACCACCACATCCTGTTGATAATCAACGGTCCTTTCCCACAATTTTAGAATACAAACTACCTTCTTTGACATATACACAGCTTCTACACTGACACATGTATATAACACTTGGCTGAGGTAAAATCTGCCTATTCATTACAAGCTCTGCATTTTACCATTAAAGGTCAAGCTAAAGAGAAAATAAACCAAACACAAAGCAAACTGTAATGAGAGCTCCACAACACAGAGAACTACAAAGCAACAGGTGCCTTTGGAAACAGATTTTCACATGGAAAAAACACAAGAAAATAAATAAAAAAGCACAAAGACTAGAAAAAACCCCATTGTTCTTCAAATAACAAAACAACTCAAATCTAATTTTAAAGAGCACCCAAAACCAGAAGACTTAATATGCTACAGTTTCCAGGTATATGAACAAAACCAAGAGATTGGATATGACCCTTTGTTGTATGTCACTTCATTAAAAAATTTAAGATAAACATAATTACTTAGTAAATGGATTTACCTTCAAAAAATTCATCTTGGATAATATTTTTGACATAGTTTTATTAGTCAAGAGAATTTAGAAAGGGAAACAGTGGAGTAAGAGAAGATATATGCAGATATTATTCTGACATATACTGGCCAGTGTAATAGAAAGTTATTTTGTCTCCACATTACTACCTGAAAGTAAACCTTTATTAATTACTATTGATGCAAATAGACAACAAATCACTTGTCAAAGTGAAAAATAATTAAGCTTCCTGTAAACTGATATAAAGTATTTCCAAGGAGATTATAATCTCTTCAGTGCCACAGAATGTGCATTTATTTTCTTTTGAAGGAACCACTTTGCACTCTACACTGGGTTTCCTTTTAAATTATGTAACTTTATTCGTTGTTGAGTCAAGAGTGGAGAAACACAAACGTTTTGGCTCTAAGCAGGGACAGTATTATTCCAAATCGTAAGGAGTCAAGTCCCCTGATGGATTGCCCTGCTGGAGCAGCACATGTTCTGTAAGAACAGAGACTGGATGACGTGGTTTTACCCTACCAACAAGAGCCTCGCTGCTCTTCACACACAGCTGCAGTGGCCTATAGCATGCACTGGCTGACTACAGGCAAAGGGTCATCTCACACGGCAAGAGCAGCCTCCAGCAAGGATTAAAAATATAAGAAAAACATTTGACGTACTTGGATCTGACAAGATTGAGTCGGTTTTCGGCAAAAATTGGTCACAGCGGACTCCTTGGTAGCCCTCTTTGCACCTGAGAAAAAGGGGATAAATGACAAACATACGCATGCGGTAATGAAAGGTTAATTTTAAGGTACCAAATCAACCGACATTCTCCCTGCCAACACTGCGAGGGACTCGCTTAGCTACAATATGCAAGTTATTTCTACTATAGTGGGAGCAGGGTTATTACTGAAACATAATGGAAGTAGGCAAAATAATTTGTATTTCAAAAAAATTCCCCTCAAACCTTTTGATTATTTTAGAAACTATGAAAATAAACATAGTTTTAGCATAAGCATTCTTTTAAATATCAATTCAGTGAAACAAAAAGGAAAGAAAAATCCTCTATAAAATACACATATTTGCAATAAAATAAACTCTTTAGGTAACACAACACTTTATAAAGCTTCCATACTGCACAAATCATGAGACAGACAACTTACCTTTGGCTGTCTGAAAAAGCAGGGAACACTTAGCTAGCCATTAATTTTAATATCAGTTTATACTGTGCTTAAAAGATAAAATGATAGACAATAAGGCATTGTTTGCAAGCGGGAAGTTTTAGATGTCTGTGAGATTAGATTTTAAAGCATATAAACCAGAATACCCTCCTGCTTCAACAAACAAGAACTGGCTTTGACTGAGATTGCAATACTATTATTTATCTTGAAGCCTTACTTTGAAGAAATTCCATTTACTGCTTTTGAACTGTTCTCAGAAGTCTCATTTCAACTAAGTGTATCAGAATCAGATCTTTAATTATTTATTCGTCAAGCAGTTTTTCAGAGGAAAGTGATGGACACTTTAATTATAAATGATAGCAACAGGGATTCCTTATCTCCCAAAGCTCTTGCACATCACATAAGCAATATGCTCAAATCAGCATCACCACCTTTCATTAGGGTTGACAACTGCAGCTTGAATGATGTGATAATGTCAGGAGAAGAAGTTATCTGCTCCTTCACAATGTTTTTACTCAGGCTTCCTCTAAATGTTGCCTTTTTATATGCTTTTGGTTTAATAAATTAATGGTTCAATGAGAAGTGCATCTCACCAGCACTGATTCAGGGATTAGTAAGAACATTTGTGAGCAAATATGCAAATTATGTTCCCATCAGACCCAAAAATGTAGTAAAAATCTACAGTAAGAAAAAGATTTAAACCCCCATACATACATTATTTCAAAACCTCTCTTTTGGCCTTTCTCCCTGATGGAAATGGGGTACTGCTTTGGAGGTCAGCTTCCTCCCAGTACTTGCCTATCTATAAAATAACTGACTTGAAAAAACTGTTCAGGCTTTGTTTCATTCAGATCCCATGTCAGCAGTCATAAGTTTTCATTCAAGGAAAAAGTGTTCTATTAATTAAAATTGTCCAGTAGTCAGAAAAACTGAAGAAGTCCACATAGACACTGCTGCATGTATCTTTTGCCTCTAATTCTGAAACATCAGAAGCTGCCTCACATCAAAAAGAAACTCTTCTCCACAGTCTTGAGAGGAATTGGCAAACCTCATACCAAAACTTAAGTACAACCTACACAGGTGGGCATTCTTGCCTTTCTATGAGCATTTTCTAGTAACTTTTGGACACACATTTGCACCTGCCTTGGTTATAAATACCCTATTACAGACTTAAACCCTTCTATCCTAAACTGTTTGTCATAAAAGCGTGTGAGGATAGAGCCACAGAGTGGTATCTCCTGGAAGAGCTGTACCAAGTGCTCATCAGTGTGCTTGGACATTTTAACTTACCCGCACCTCTGATAAACATGCCACAAGGGGAATGTGTTTCTTTCAAAATTTAGTACAGAGGTGGATGATATATCAAAGAATAATCTTTTAATGTAGTACCATAGCCTTACACTCAGGTAATACCTACTGTGGTCGGGCTGCACCTTGAATCCTGTGTCCAGTTCTGGGGCCCTCAATGCAAAAGGGACACTGAGGTGATGGAGTGAGTCCAGAGAAGGGCAGTGGAGCTAGTGAAGGGAGTGGAGCACAAAAGTCTTATGAGGAGTGGCTGAGGGAACTGGGGTGGTTTGGCCTGGAAAGAAAGGAGGCTCAGGAGGGACCTTACTGCTCTCTACAACTTCTTGAAAGGAGGGTGTTGTGAGGTGGGGATTGGTCTCTTCTCCCAGGTAACAAGTGACAGGATGAAAGGAAATGGCCTCAAATTGCACCAGGAAAGGTTTAGATTGGGTATTAGGAAAAAAATTCTTCACTGGAACGGTGTTGAGGCATTGGAACAGGCTGCCCTGGGAAGTGGTGGAGTCACCATCCCTAGAGGTATTTAAAACTTGTGTAGATGTGGTGCTTAGGGATATGGTTTAGACATGGATTTGGGTTGGACTTACTGATCCTAGAAGACTTTTTCAACCTCAGTGATTTTATGACTTGAGGGCCAAACATAGCTTGGTTTTTTAACTGCATTAAGTTTTTCAGTAAAGTTAAAAACTAAGTCTTCTAGTTCCCTTCACAAATTCTTTTTTAAATCCATGAAAGCAAATAACAGAAATAACTGCTCTGCCATTATGACACCCGAGTTCAAACTTTCGCAGTTAAGTCATGTGAAACAGAAGCCTTGCAGAATATACATTTGACAGTTATAATGCTACAATATGATAAAAGTTGATCATGTTGTGGCATCCCCTAATCTTAGCTAAAGCATCTGCCATCTGTCCTAAATAGGCAGATGTGATATGCACACATGCTGCTAATTGGTACCACACCTCTATGGAAGAAAGCACAAGAACCCACTGCAGAAAACCCTATTAAAACAGCACTGTTGTGACACATAGAGAAGTTCAGGAAAGTCCAAATGAGGTCACTCAATAATGCCATATGCAGTGTGAATGCTCACACACATATTTATGGATGCATTAAAAAAGCCATGAGTTATCAGAGAAACCTTGAGAAATGCTTAGGTGCAGCTGACAGTTTCAGAAATGATCACTTGATTCTGAGACAAACAAATGTTAATTAGAGATACAGTAAAAAAAGGAAAAATAGAAAAATAATGAACCTGGATAAGATATTGCTTGTGGTGAAGCAAAAGCTCTTATCTGCATGTGGGACCCCTGCAGCAAAGGCTGGAAAGGACAGCCTAAGATCCATTCTAGCACCAGGAATGGCTCCTCTGCTGAAGCACTGCACTGCCTGAGCAGGCTTGGGCTTAAGTGCAGACCATGGCAAAGGGGTCTAAAAATGACATTAATTACAGCCTCTTTGCAAAATAAATATGAAAATGAAATTCTCTATTTTGCATTCAGATTTTCACCAAAATGACTGGGTCTATCTAGGCTCTAGACCAAAAATATCAACAGAATTGTATTGAATGAATGGAATTATTTAAATCCTTCTGATTAAACAGTATGAAAAGAGAATCACAGGTAAAGCTAATCTGCAGCTGCTAAAATGCTTGCAAACAGCATATCCCTAAATGATAAGTGCTAAATTCAACTAAGATTATTTTGTCATGTGTTCTTCACATCTTTTTTTGGTAATGTACTTTCCCAGATGATTTTTTAAGGTCACTGGTAACAAACTGCATTGTGCATTGCACTTTATGAAGTCAGCCACAATGACCTCTGTGTGAAAACACACACGCAGAAACACATCTCTCATTCCTCGTTAGAAGGCTTTTTTTCCTTCCTACTTAAGCACATTTGCACCTAAGTATTAAGAAATATAGTATGAGACTTTACTCATTCTTTTATTCTTTTTGCTAATGTTAAATAGTACTCATACATGTAGGTTCTAGTCAAAGAGATCACAGACACTTTCAGTGGACATTTTCCAGAACAGTTTCTTGTACAACCTTACAGAGCCAAAGGAGATTTCAAATAGATGACTGTGTCACTTGTAAGATTAACACAGCACTCGAAGGATTGGATACATTAGAAAAAGTAAAGTGAATGGGGGTGAGGGTGGGGCAAATTGCACAATAAGCAAAGATGAAGAAAAAGATATATTTAAGTCAGCAGAAAGGGAAGAAAGAAAACCTACTTAGAAGACTTATGGTACGATATAACACTTATGGCCAAGAAGTCATTACCATCACAATTTACATTTTCCTCAAACACATATGGAGCTCCACATCCCTATTAACTAAATATTTAGTTCTCAAGGGACAGCAAGGGACAGAACAGAGGAGAGTGGCACCAGCAAACTGCAGAGGCTACAAAAGATGACAATGCTATGGACCCCCATCCCTTTCCTCCTTCCCTGTGATATCCATCCATCTGAAATGGAAACAATTCTCCTTCTTCCCCAAGCGTGGTGATCACATTGCCTCTGACCATGTGAAGAAGTATGCAGAAAATAGTTTCTCTGCACAAAGTTCAGAATTTGGGAAACAAAATATGTGAGTTCATTTCAAATGAAAATTTTGAAAATGACATTTGGCATCTCAAGGACAGACTACAGCAGAAGAGAAAGCTGTAGGACTATTCACCAGGAAAACAAGCATGTCCTAGGCCAAAGGTGATTTGTGACATTAAAAAAAAAAAATCTTAATAATGCAGTGCCCAAAAGATTAACTTATATGAACCTATAATCTGATTCTAGTCTCATAAACAGGAGTAATCCAATTTGAAAGATGGAATTAATAGTACCTATGAAAAATGAAATTTAATTTTTGCAGTGAATCCAAATCAACACACATTTTCTTCCCCTTGTAAAACTGCAAATTGGCAGTCTCAAAGATGATATTAATTAGAATGATCCATCTCAGTGGATCAGTTGCAAATTATTTTCTCCTGACACCATTATATCCACTGTACTAACATCCAGATGCCAGTAAGAGAACATACTGCAGCACTTATTCATTCTCTGAGACAGAAATCCCAGATCACGATAAAGAAATGTTCTAATGGTCGGTAAATTTTGATTGAGTATTTTTTTTCATACAGAGAATGCAATACTCTTTTTCCTGGGTCAGAGAGTCAGTTATACAATAAATCTACAATAGCAAGCCATGACATTATGTAGGCCATTGGGCTATCCCACAATCCAGCCTGAAATATGCTGTAAACAATGAAAAATAATTCCTTTGCTCTGCCAGTAAGCTAAATATAGATTTCTGTGCCTGCAACGAGAATGACCTTAACTGGAATACACAGAAATTTATATTTATTATTGGGATTGGTATTAGGTGAAGATTTAATTCACAAGGGAAGAAACATTAATCTTAAACAGTGAGGGTGAGACAGGATTTCTTGTCATTTAACACATGCAGCCAGTCTAAGTAGAAAACAGGCTTCCTTGGCTCCACAGATCAGGCCACCAAATCACAAGTGAGAACACGGTGCTCAAAGCCAGAGAGAAAATGAACCCTTCATAAAAATCAATAGTTTTCAGTCTGCTGGTCAGGCACCCACCTGAAGTGTGGGATTCACATTCCATTTTTGGTGTGAAAATGAAGCATTAGAGACTTGAAGCCAGGTTTTCTACATTGCAGAAATGTCCTAATCATTTGAGTATTATCTATCCTGAGAAGGACTGCTCCTTTCTTAAAGTTCTACCCCTATGGTCTATGATATGCATAAAATACAACCTACTAACCAAAATTAAACTAAATTCCATATAAAGACATACAAGTACACTAAATTAAAGTCAAATGAATGCATGGCATTAAAACGAACAAACTGGGGATCCAATAAGGAACTGGCTAAAGACACACTACTTCTTGAACATACTCATGAATCCCTTCAGATAGGAAGGCCTGAACAATAATCCAGTTCACTCACCCTCCTCCTCTTTTCCTTTTTTTTTTCTTTCAAAAAAGTTAATTTTAAATAATCCCCACAACAGAGAGGCTACTTACTGTATAAAAAAGGTTTCATACCAGGGTTTGAACATACTTTGTTTTGTTAAGACCTTGCAATCTATTATGTGATTCAATTAAGATATGTATCTGCCCTTTCTTTTTCTTTCCTTAAAGAAAGGAAATTGATTCTGTCCATTCTTACAGAAGGTAAGCGGAAACCCTCTAACATCAAAGAGAAATTATCGTCAGACTTTTTAAAAATCATATTTATGATTGGTATAATCCACCATATTTTTCAGAATGTAAATTGTCAGTGCAGCTCTCTGAGAAAGGGAAGTACTGTTATTCTCCTGGTGTAAATGGCATAAAGATTAGAAGTCACAGCTACAAAACCCTGAGACACTGCCCTGAGATTTAGATAATAAAACTTTCAGCTAATTTGTTGACTCCAGTGTTTCAGGATCCTTTAGCCTTGGAGAAACTAAATTGGGACACACTAGTAAATCCTTTCTAGGAAGCACTGAACTAAATGAGGCTTTTTGCATTTATAAAGGAGTTATGTGGATTTGACTTAAATGCCTCATCCATAATTATGCTGGAACTACTGAATTATCATTCCTCTCCTGATATAGGTGGCTTGCCTTCTTTGTCTTTCCTTAAAGATAGGTCATAAAAAGAAATAAAAATTAACAAGATGTGTTAGTAAAGCCATTCAAGCCAACCAGACCTATGACAGCACCTGAACTAACGATAATTTCCCTTCCCTCAATAACAGATGAATTTTCTTTAATTTGAAGGCGTTCCCTTACAAAAAAGAAATAGAAGAAAGTTTCATATTCTTAATCAATGCACATAGCCAAAGCAGGATTGTCACATCATGGTTCCAGACTACTGAATTTACTTAAAACTCAAGTTAGGTTTCGTATCCGAAGACACATAAACATATTATTGATAGTTACTTGGTATCACATTTATTTGTGGCATACCCACACATACACAAACATTTCACACTAATACACGGGCTTTATGCCTTTCAAGGGGTAAGAATTACCTTTGCCATCCACCTTAATCTCCTTAACAACAAACTTTCATCTGCAAACCACAAAATGCATTAGAAACTGTCTGTATCATCTAATAAACCAAATGTTTAACCAACTAACTGAGCAATCATTTCTTTGCTGTTTTGAATTTAACCAACCAGAAAAACTGAAAAGATGTGATTAGGTTTTTCCACAAGATACCTCTGTGATCAATGATTTACTATGGATGATAAATGAATATAGTCTTTCATTATGTATGGCATTCATCAGCTATGAGAAAGATTTTGAATAAATGGAAAGTGATTTCAGACCATATTCAAAGCCTCATACAGCTAAGGCACAGATGAAAGCCACATTCAATACTTGAAAAAACAAATGAAAACGAGACCCTTGCTTTATATTATGCCTGCCCAAGATTACTGTCTTTATAAATAAAGAACCTTCAAAACTCTTCTTGAAAACATCTGCTAGGGACTGGACTCAGGTAGATAAAAATATCTAAAAAAATCAATAAAAAGGGACTAAAAGACGTAAGATTTATATTTGCTATCATGGTGTTTGGTGCCCTTCAAGAGGCCATTTGTTAAAGATAGCAATTATAACAACAAATGAGGTAATTGTAAGGAGAGGTGCAAACTCACTCCTAAGTGGCTTAACAGGTTTGCTGGATGTCTCTTCCCACTTTCCTCCCCACAAATATTACAAGCCCAACATTAAATCTTTTGCTTCCAGATACTTAATAAAAGAAACAGCTCTGGATTTTTTCAAAAACTGTCAAATACATTTTTCACTTTATTACATTGAATATTTCCCAATTCAAAAGTAAGAGCAAAAAATACTCAGAGAAATATTTTTTTTTTTTTGTTTCAAGCCCAAGCTAGAAGTACAATAGATCCTTTGCTTATCATGAAAAAGGCATGCAAGATTTCCAACCTGGCCCTGCAGAATCAAGACCATTTTTCAAATTGCAGCAAAACTTTCTATTTAATTTTTTGGACAAAGTTTAAAATATACACAGGAATTCAGACACTTGTCTAGTAATAATATCTACATTGAATACTGCTTGTCACAGACTCCTCTCCTAAAAAGCTCAAGGTCACATCAAGCCAGTGCTTACCTACACAGACAGAGTGCCACTGCCAGGAACTCAAAACCCCTCAGTAATTCAGTGAGCTATTTGCTTTGTACCTGGTTTTATACCTGGTTTGAAAAAAAATAATTGGAGCCACTCAGAGGTGTCAGTTAAAATATCCTTAACTACTACCAGATGGTCCACACAAACGATGCCCTCTGACTTTATGGCAGGAGATAAACATGCCTCTGCTACTGTATTTTATATGATCTGCACATGTCATATTTTAGAGGTAAGAGCAATTTGACATGCAGTGCAATTGCCTACCAAAGTTCAAATACAGGAACATTTTCCAGAATAAGCCTTCCTCAGCTTATTAAATAAAATTTAGAACCCAGAGAAAGAATAGTTTTGAAATTCAAACAGGCCACTCTCTGGAGATCGATAAAGTTGCTGACTACAACACTAAAAATCTTTTAAGTTGCCCTATTAAACAGAAAGTTTAAGTCTTGTGTAGAATATTTGTTTTTTTCTGAAGAGAAAACTATGTATTGTAATGACATCACGGCATATGTATCACTATGTAGATTTAGCCTTCTGAATGAGTTTCTTTGAGTTAAAAGAACCCATGCCATAAAAAAGTACCAGGGAGTCAAGTGTTTTTGTCCACAAGTTATTAATGCAACTTAATAAAGTGTCACCAGCCAAAGTATTTGTAATTTAGTAGGGTTTGAGTGAGCATGTTTCAGACTACAGGGAGTGTATTAGCTGCAGGAAATATGCCTTGACTACAGACGGTACCTGACCCATCAGTGACATTATTATTTATTTTTGGAAAATGGAAACTTTTTTCCAAAAAACTAGGAGCCTGGTTATTTTCTATATGAGATAAAATTATGCATAGAAAAGAGCAGCATTCACAAAAGGCCCTATTACATTTGAGGGAATATCTCTTCTCAATGCTTTTTTTTTAAATTAGGCAGTTGCATGAGGAGCCACCCATGCTCTGCCTCCACCTGCCAAGCCCAACAAAAGAGAAAACTTTGAGCACTGGAATATTATGAAATAATGGTAATGCCAATAGGTAGTACAGACCTGCCATGCTTGCTGCCAGAACATACTGGTCATTCATACAAGACTTTTGCTTGATTCCATTTTCAAAATAATGGCAGCAGAAAGCAACAATCCGGAAAGTCATTATGTCCCATTTAGGATCATTTTGTGGATTAGAATTAGTCTCTGACAAGTTGTCCCTATGAAATTTGAGGAATACATTTGCTTCTCTTGAATTCCTAATCATAAATCAACTGAATGGAACTCAGCTATGTGTTTCTGATAAATCTCTTCTGAATTCAGGTGAAAGAAAAGCAGCACAGTTCCCACTGCCTGTAGACAGTGCTACCAAATTCTTCCCATCACATACACACAAAAGGAGCAGAACAGGTCATTCTGATTGTATTCATTATTATTTCAAAGGAACTAATTTCTAGAGACTAAAACCTTTAGCAGGAAGAAAGCAGAGGTTGCCTGCTCAGCAGCTCTGCTCCAGGAGCCACCCCACTCTCCTCCTGTGTGACCTTCAGCCTGTTACTGAACAGCATCATCACTCCCAGTGCTGCTGGAAGAGCAGCTTGATAAGATCAGCACAGCCTTCCTAGGGCTGCAGTTTTGTGAGGTGAAATTATCAAAAGACATGCAATAATGGTGGCAGTGTAAACACTAAAGCCATTCAGGTAATAAAATAAATATACCTTTATCATTTTCTGTAGAAAGCAGAAATCGTGTACTGTCAAGCTCACTTATTCATTATGTTTTTCTTCAGAGAAGAAATATTGAGAATTTTTATAAATTGAAGCTATGTTAATGAAACATGCATTAAACACTAATTACAAGGAAAATTAGGATATTCTAATTTTCTTTTTTAGATTGAGCTTCTAAAATATTAATATACCAAGTAACAACAAAGCAAATCTCAGCATTTCCATCCACTGTCATGAAGGATATGAGCCCCTTTCTAGAAATAGGATATAAAGGCTCCTTGTGTTTTGGAGCACAGAACAGAAACGTGCTGGCTTCGGCTGGAGTAGAGTTCATTTTCTTCATAGTAGCTGCCACAGAGCTACATTTTGGATTTGTGCTGGAAGCAGTGCTGATAATACAGGGATGTTTTCCTTACTGCTGAGCAGTGTTTGCACAGCGTAACAAGGTCTTTGCTGCTGCTCGCACTGCCCCACCACTGAGGAGGCTGGGGGTGCACAAGGAGCTGGGAGAGGACACAGCCAGGACAGCTGGCCCCCACTGACCTAAGGGACGTCTCCCTACCACACAGTGTGGTGCTCAGCAATATAAAAAAGCTGGGAGAAGAAGAAGGAAGAGGGTGACATGAAGAGCGATGATGTCTGTCTTCCCCAGTAATCATTACGTGTGGTGGAGCCATCTCCTGCTGGGGCGGGGGTGGCTGAACACCTGCCCCATGATGGGAAGTGGTGAATTCATTCCTTGTTTTGCTTTGCTCACGAGCATAGCTTTTGCTTTCTCTATTAAACTGTCTTTTCTTCCATCCACAAGTTTTCTCCCTCTTACCCTTTCAATTCCCATCCCGTCACTGGGGGACAAGGAGCAAGCAGTTGTGTGGTGCAACAGTCTGGGGTTAAACCACGACAAACAAGAAGGGAGAAAAGCCTTGTGTCAATGACCCCTGAGGCTGGATGGTGCACATCAGCCAAACCACAGATACGCCAAGGCCAGGACAGGTACATAATCCAAGACACGCTCAGTTTCACCATTTCAGCTTCAGGAATTTTACTATTTTTCCTCCTTTGTTAGGGCCTTATTCCTACTAGTGCCAGAGAGATTCAGAGGCAAGACACTGCAAGTTGGTGTGGAGCAAGTCTGCAGAGAACAGGGGTTGCCGGAAGAAACCTGGTCCCTGCTACACCCTGTAGTTTTCCACCTGGGCAGACAAGAAGGAAAGTACTCAGCAAGCCAGAAGAACTTTCAGGGCTGCCTCTGGAACAGAGCATCCCAACAAGAGACCTGCAAACAACACAGGCGGGGGCTCCTGGAGGTACAATTGCCAGCTGAGTGCCCAAAAAGCACTTTGAAACGGACAGTTCTGCATTTGACCCAGTGTTCCACTTGTGAAAGAGACAGCACTAGTGTCTTTATAAAAAGTTAGTTATATTTCACTGTCAGAAAAGCCACTGACTACTCACTTCAGTCTCATCCCTCTACCTCTCTTGATACCTTGCTCAATTCTCTAAACGTTTCAGAAACTAAAGGTTTTGTTGTTTCAGTATAATGTTATAGTAGCTTATTCAAATACTGTTTATATCATGGCACAGAGGCAGACAGCTCAACAGAGATTACTACTCACAAATTTACTAAGCTTTTTGGTAAAATTTGGCAGCCCAAGGTGTGTTCCATGATGCAGAAGTTATTTTATTAGGATTAACTGAGTTAGCCAATCTAAGGTTACCTTGGACATTTCTTCATTCCCTTTGTTACAGACTATTCTAAATAAAATATTGCCAAAAAAAATTTTCTCTCCTCGTAACTGCACTAATAACTACATTTATATAGAAATTGATTGTTCAAAAGTCAGACCAGCCCTGCACTGAAACAGTTTCTCTCACTTTTGTGCATGGAATTGATATATGAAAATACTTAACTATGACTGGAGTAATTAAACTCATTACCATTATACGTTTACCTATGCCTCTGATGAGGTGGATTTTTTTCCCCAGTTGTAAGCATGTAGTAAGTTCCTTTAAACATCAGTACATAGATCAGAAAATAAAAAATGACCAGTCTTGCTTTTTCCAATAATACCAAATAACCTTTTCCTTCTTGGTTGTCTTTATTGCCTTTCACATTTATGAGAAATGAGACACTCATTAATTTTATTTATTTTTACCAACTCAGTGTGTTTCTAAACAGAAGAGAACAACTCTGAAAAATATCCTCATAATGTTTTGCTTATTGCTGAAATATGCTGGAACTTGCTTTTAGAAGTTTTTGTCCCTTTACTCCCCTCCACTACTTAAATGATCTACATGGTAAATTTAATTTGGATTCTATCCTGCTAAGATGATTTATAGTACATTTTTCATACAAAACAATACTTACACTTTGAAAAATGGAAAAAGCATAAAAACTGTTTTAGAACTATGCTATTCCATTTTACAGAGAAAAAATAACATTCAGTAACTTAATAATGCCTTATTACATCCACTTGAGGAGCTGAAACCCACAGTTCTCCAGCCCAAATATGTTCCTACCACGTGTTTAGTGGGGAAGAAAATTTCTCAAAATACATGACCAATATTTAAGAAATTGGAGATAACCAGCATAGATCTTGCAGTTTAAAATACTCTCCATTTACTTCATACAAGTCTGAGCTCAAGATTTATGAAGAACAAAACATCAACTGCACTTAAACTTGGTATTGCTTTCAATTTATTTTGTGCTAAACAATATGTAAGCACTCACATGGGACTTACAGTGAAACGGTTTTGATTTGATATAAATTTTTCTAACCGGACTCTGATGCAATAGAGATTAATACAGCCGTGTTACCAACTTGAAGTTAGTACAATGACTAAACATCTGAAGTCTTAAAAACAGCATTAAGAAAGATACACACTGCTGTCCTTTTCTTTTATACACTTATTGAACTTCTTAAAGATTGCACTATTGATTTAAATCCATGGATTTTAAATCCATGCTTGCATTAACTTGTTTCTAGTACTCCTCTGGAGTTAAAAAAAAAAAACCCAAAATGAATGAAAGCAGATATGCCTGAGGCAAAAGTCCAGTTAAACCTGAGCTAGAAATCAGCATTTTGAAGTCTCAGGTTAACATCATCTAATGTAACTCATAAAATTAAGTACTTAGGTTTGGTCTCAGCCATTTTGACATGTCAGCTCCTGGCTTTATCATTTAATGTAGCCTAATTACAAGCTAAATGTTAAAAGAGAAAAAAAAAACCAAACCCACAAAAAACAAACCAAAAACAAAATAACCAACCAAGAAGCTTAAACCCATCTTGGCTTCTAATAACAGGAAATTGACATTATTCTACTAGTTTTAGAATATATTTCTTGCACTACAAAGCATATGGCTATTACACAAAAGTAACATTAATGAGTAAATCTGCATTAATTTTAGCAGTCAAGACAGGTAAAAATATTTTGTGTATTCGAAACAATGCTTTTCAAGAGTCTCATCTTTAGATGGTGATCATAAACCCAAGAAAATTCTTCATCATCATCTGTAAAAATATCTTCTTGTCTTCATAAATAACGTTTTTCCCAGATATTAAATATAAAATTATGCCTTATTTAAACAAACTTAACCTGCAAAGATTTACAATTTAATATAAAGGCTTCTGTCTCTAGAGCCGTATCATAGAAAATTAAATCCATTAATCCTGAACATTTTTTTTCCTTTGAAACTTCAAAATCTACTTGAGTCAGGAAAAAAGTTACAAGTAATTAGAAGGGCTTTGCATATCTATCACTGTGAATAACCTGAGTCCCAGAGTGCTATGGAAGGGAATCAATGAAGTAAATAAGCAATATAGGTGTGTCAGGAAAGAATTGCTTTCTTCAGCACCTTCCTGGAGCTTGCTTTTGGTAGGCCAGGGCTTTTCTCCCCTCCTTTCCCCCTGCTTTCCTTAGTTACCTTCCATCAGTTCTTAGAGCTGGGGAAAGAGAACCAACCCCCACACCAACCCCTTCTCACCCAAACCAGAACAAAATCTCCACAAATGAGATCAATTCTAGAGAAGCAACCTTTACTGGAGCCCAGCATATTCCCTAAATCTCAGTATAATTGTTAACAATCATTCAGCATCACGAGACACAGATGAGAGGAAAACAGATTTCCAAATCTGAAAAAAAATTCCTCTGCTTTGTAAGTAAAGTGCTCACATGAATCATGGAAATCAGTCATAGAGGCTCCTTTACTTACTACAGAAAGATCTAGGATCTCTCTCTCTCTCTCTCTCTCTCTCCCCATTCTTTTCTCCCCTCCATGCCCCAGAGCTTGAGGAGGTCTGGTTTCATCACCATTGCTTTCAAAATAACTCACCTCACTTAGAGCTGTAATACAACAAATAAATTACATAAATGAAATGCCATGTATGAGCTGATTATATTAGTTCCATTTTTTCCCTTTTTTATAAAAACATTTAAGGACTTTTGACCTTTTTATCCTATTTTGATTGATACAGTAAATTGCACCCTGAGGAGATAAAAAATAGGAAGCATGAGCTAAAACAGAGATAGAGGCAAAGCAAAAGATTTCATACAGCTTGGAGAAAGCAATTTACAGCTAAGCAGATGGTTGTAAAAAACAAGCCATTTTTCTCGAGTCTAGCTGATGTGATCTGTACTAATTCACTACTGGAAAGCAACTACCAAACCCATCAGTACAATAAAAGCATTTGTAAAACATTGCACCTATTTTTTTCAACCATCTTTGTCAGAGGCTTACCAAATTCTTCCTCAAGACACTTATTTCAACAATCACCCATAGCCTTTCTCTATGTTCCTCCTATCTCTGTATACAGAGCTGTGGATTTCAGAAAAAGGAGGGCTTTTGGTGATTCATAAAAGGGAAGCAGCACTAGTTAGATTACAATGAAAGTACAGCAAAACCACTTCTGAAGTTCACTGTATATAACTGAGCTTATCCAAGCCTTAGGCCTTCCTTGGGAAGAAGGAACATGCACACAGGACAAAGGTTTCTCAGAGCACGTGGAAATGAAAATAAGAATTAGCCTCAGGACTGCTCTTTCAATGCAGAGCCTCAGCTTTTTTCACCTCCACCAGTGCCCAGCCAGTATTCAACCATTAGTGAAACAGGGGAACCAAATTTATTGCATAGCTTTTCTACTGTTCATGTGTTCCTAGGAGGAAAGGATGCTCTCTGCTGTGTTTCCATTCACAGGAGAGGCTCTGTGTGTACATGTGGATAGCATGCAATGACACCTGGGCTTCAGCTGTGCTCATAAACCATCCTGCTCCCCTACCTACAGCAGGGCTAAAAGGCAGCTGGGATAACCACTGCTCTTTTCTACAGAACTGAAGCTTGCCTAGTGATCAAATGCTAACATAATGCAAGTATCACATACTTTAAGCCCACCATCTGTTTTTCATGCCCATCTCCCTACCATACTTGTAAAACTTTAAAAACTCATGCTGACTTCCAGCCACTGCAGCAGAGACTACCCAACAGCTCAGCACAACCTCACTTATCTTCAGGAGGACAAAACAGCAGCGCTCTCAAAAGACTTTTTGCACTCCAATCCCCGTATCAGTTTAGCACTTACTCTTTCCTCCCCAACCTTCTATATATGTTTATGTAACCCCTAGACGCCCCAACGTTTGCCTAATACAATTTTAGAAGGACAATATTACCCCCTAAGCATTCTGCTCTACTTCCAGATACAGCCACAATAGCTGCTGTCTGGTGGTGGAATTTCAGTTAATTAAACCAGTGTTTCAGGATTTCTGGACATCTGCTGAGATGGTAACACTTCCTTGCTCCAGCAGAGAGGAAATGTGCCCAGCTGAGCTGTACTTACCAGTGCAATGTCTCTTGAGTGAAACCAGCTCTTCACTCTCAGCTTTTTTGACAAGCAGCCTGGCAAGACATTCCTGAAAGGAAGCAGCTCAGGCCAAGGCTACTCAGGCCATTCTGAAACAGAATTCCTTCTATGGCCATCTTGACATTTTGGCACACCATGAGCACTGTATTTAACTTGATAAACTTGCAGATCACAGGGGCAAACCTCTACAG
Organism: Aleadryas rufinucha; assembly: GCA_013397815.1. Lineage (NCBI taxonomy): Eukaryota > Metazoa > Chordata > Aves > Passeriformes > Aleadryas > Aleadryas rufinucha. Next base: position 59,198 of record VZTH01015464.1, on the reverse strand, counting down.
GTGGAATGAAGTCTAAACATTAAAGCATACTGTGGACTCATCTCTCATGGGAACATCAGGTTTTGGGAATCCAATAAAAATGCGAAGATGCAGACAGTCACCAGGGCTATAGTCTGATTTTAATGCTTTCTCCTACAGCCTATACACTGTGCTGTGAGGCTGAGCACTACCACTCCAAACCCTCCATCTAGGATCTCTCTCTCCTTACGTGCTGCAGGGTGGATCAGGCTCCCTTCCTATTTGGTGTGAGACTGACCCCTCTCCATAAACCAAATAAGTTTGAGAAAGAAAACTACAGCTGTAGAGAGAACAGAAGACTGACTCTTTGTTGTTTCTTCTCTTTTTATGCTAGCACTGTACTAGTTGTTTGGTACTTTATTACTTTTGTTTGCCTGTTTATGCACCTACTTGAGCTCTCAGTAAACACAGGTTTCACAACTATAAATAAAACATACATGAAATATCTTGCTGTCTATGGTTTCAACTCTCTCTACATCTTCCTAATCTTCTGCATTTTATGTAGCCTATGTTCTGTAAACACAGATCCTGGGGCAGTTCAATACTCTTGTGGATGCTCCAGCAGAAGAGGACTGCTGTCATCTCTAACTATTTTAAAACTCTGAACAGATGTTAGGCTGCACAACATAACAAATAACTTCAGACAAGTAAGATGAGACTATTTTTCCAAGACATTCATAAAATTCAACTATGCTTTTTTAAAATCCTGTGACTGCTCCAAAGCTAAAAACTGAATTTTTACAATGATGTGGATATTCTATAGCCTACCTGAATTTTTCATTGCCCCTAAAATATTATTCCTTAGTGACAGAGACTGTAGGAATTACATAAATTTTTAAATATACAATATCACTGAAGGTCCCAAAATGATGGTTTCAAAATTGTTTATTTAAACCACAAAAGAAACTCTCTTTTTATGCATCTAAATTATTAGTCTTTATTTTCAGAGCTCTAATATGTGAAGGTCTAACAGTCAATGGAACTGGCACTTAGGTCTCAGAGGCTGATCCTGTCACACTCTGAACTTATTTTCTTGCTCCAAAGAAGCACTCAACCACATCTAACTTTCAGTGTGAAGTTTCAACAGAAGTACTCCCACACCAAAATCTATGTGATTTTTGGAAATGCTGGATGACTAACATCCCTTATATCACAAAATAAATCCCAATTATGAACTGTATCCCAACCCTCTACTGGACAAATTACAGCTTCCCTGAGGAAAAAACAACTCCAAAAACCCCTCAAATTCTCAAAACTTGATGCAAATGCATCCAGCACACATTTATGCTGAAAAACGCATTATACACATTTATACAGACAGGGAGCTTCCCACTGCTTCAGAGAAGCTGCACAAGACTCCTATTAATAACAAAGCCTCATTACAATTGAAATCATATGTCTAGGAGTTACACTTAATCTAGGATCCAGCTGGACTATATTCTCGGTCCTTAATCTAAGACTTAAGTGGATTGGAATTTACAGCTGTTTCCTGACACATTTCTGAATTTTCTTTCAGAAGAATAACCTATGATTCTAATATTTATTTTGCAATTTACCTTGCACAGGTAAACCAGGAAATTATCATCATTGTAGTCTAAGATCAGCCACTCTCTAGTGCTTAATCAGTAATCTTTTCTTTTCCTTAATGGAAAAAAAGGTCATGTTTACGTGTTTTCAATTAAATACTAGGTGTATTGATTGAAAATGGATCAAGATAACATCAACAGGCCTGAAATATACAAATTTATACTATGCAAAGGATTTTAGGTCTTGTGAACTAACGCAGTGAAGCTGGTTTCAGTATGAGTACATGGGTATAGAAGCTCAGAAGTGCACACTATTTTTGGCATAAGAGAATTTCACAGAACACATTGAAAGCAAATAACAACAAAGCAGACAATATTGAAAAGATTCCTAAGAATGCTACAACTTTTTATAGAGCCTTTTATTTGCAAATTCGTTTTTTTTGAGAACGCTAACATCATCACTTTTTGCATCTTTTGGTAACAGAGATTTGCCCTGCTGTATGTAATTTAAATAAATTATAAAATATTATATATTTTTATATTACTTATATATAAAATGTCACATATCATAAGGATAATGCCACTGTGGCCTCTAGGATATCAGGGACCCAAGAATAAGTATCAACAGATTTTCTTCATGAAGGCTGATATACAGAAACGAGCTACAGTCCATCACTCTTTAGGCATACACAGAAAGACAGTAAGAATATTAAAATATAAATACCTAGAATGAAGGTGGAAAGCACAATTAAACACTGGACTATCATTTTCAGCTGTGACTGACCACAGGTTGCAGAGTTGGCTGACCTTTGTAAAACAGTAATTAAAATAAATAAATAAATAAAATCTGAAGGTGCCTGCAGCATGCCCCAGTGATATCCTTATCATGGGCTGGGAACCATCTCGAACAGTTCCAGGAGATCACATGCCAAGAACAGCTGGATAGGAACTAGCCACCCAAACACTTCCAGTAATTCAAGCATGCATTCATACATTTTCGTTCCTTTTAAAAATATTCATTCACGTCTTAAATGAAAAAAAAATAAAATCATGTCACAGACAGCTGGATTCCTCCCTCCCCCCACAAAGTTACGTCATTGAAACATTTGCTGTTCTTCACCCCTTTTCAAATGCAATATGGATACACAAAAGTGTGAATTTAGCATACAGTTATCTAAGCAGAAAAGAACAGTGGGAGACCTCCCTCTTCTAGATAAATCTGGGAATAAATAATGTTGAAGGTTTTTTCTCATTCTGATTTCAATTAATCCTCAATTCTGCTAGGAGCCACTCTCAGTGCAGCAATCCCCTTGTTCATTAACTCCCAAAAGACCATCACCTTAGGGAGAATGAGACTCTCTGCTCTCTGTCTCAGCACTAACCTGGAATCACAGTGAAAAATGCTGCACGGACGGGTTCTACATTGCTANCACAGGTTGCAGAGTTGGCTGACCTTTGTAAAACAGTAATTAAAATAAATAAATAAATAAAATCTGAAGGTGCCTGCAGCATGCCCCAGTGATATCCTTATCATGGGCTGGGAACCATCTCGAACAGTTCCAGGAGATCACATGCCAAGAACAGCTGGATAGGAACTAGCCACCCAAACACTTCCAGTAATTCAAGCATGCATTCATACATTTTCGTTCCTTTTAAAAATATTCATTCACGTCTTAAATGAAAAAAAAATAAAATCATGTCACAGACAGCTGGATTCCTCCCTCCCCCCACAAAGTTACGTCATTGAAACATTTGCTGTTCTTCACCCCTTTTCAAATGCAATATGGATACACAAAAGTGTGAATTTAGCATACAGTTATCTAAGCAGAAAAGAACAGTGGGAGACCTCCCTCTTCTAGATAAATCTGGGAATAAATAATGTTGAAGGTTTTTTCTCATTCTGATTTCAATTAATCCTCAATTCTGCTAGGAGCCACTCTCAGTGCAGCAATCCCCTTGTTCATTAACTCCCAAAAGACCATCACCTTAGGGAGAATGAGACTCTCTGCTCTCTGTCTCAGCACTAACCTGGAATCACAGTGAAAAATGCTGCACGGACGGGTTCTACATTGCTACTCTAAAATAATCACTTGTCTATAAAGAACACATTTTGTCATTTACTCCCTTTCTTAGGAATGACAGTCATTTTAAAATGCTTTCTGAGGGAAAAAAAAAGTATCAACAATAAATCCTTTTATATGCTTCACAGTTTTCTTACTAACTTGTTCAATCACAAGTCTCCAACTCAGAAGTTCCACCTACACAGTGGGCTGCAGAACATCCTCTCGATTTTTTCCCCAGGCCAATTATGAATTTAATGAAGTTCTTGCTCTATAAGAATTCGTAGAGAGTCACAAAATAAGACGAGGTTGTTTCCTGGATTCCTGAAGTCTGGAATTACCAATCTGGATAGCACAAGACAAAGAAAAGAATCACCTCACTGGCAAATGCTGCCGGCACAAGGACTGATGTGGCCACCAGATGCAGTCACCAGAGCCAGCATCTTCTTTTCTCCTTTTCAGCACTGATTTTGTTGATTAAACTACTTGAACACCAGTTTTGCCTGTATCAGTGCTTTCATTCAGCCTCATGTTTTTGTTTTCTTTTAAGTTGCATGACAATGTCAAAGCCCCAATTATTTAAATGACACGAGTACCTCAATGAATACAACCATTGTATCCATGCAATTTCCAGCTAGATACACAGGCCAAGAAAAGAAACTACGTGCCTAACTTGAATTCCTGACACTTAAATTACCTGGTAGACATTTCTTAAATTTTGACATTAATAAGAGACAGAAAATAAAATATTGCATTCATACTTGTCTCTGAGCACCTTAAGTTTATCATTTGCATACTTTTTAAAAAAACCCAGCTAACTTGTGTGAATGAAAGGACAGTGAAAGGAGGAAGCTTGTTTGGGCAAAATGCAATTTCTCTATCTATTACAATGCCATATTACTAGTGTCAAATTAAATGAAAACCGAATGTACATCAAACTGGAAATAATGGAAGACTGACACCCAGTAATCCAGAGAATCCCCTTTTCCAAGGGTTCCCTAGAATTTCACCAGGACCCAAGGCAGCTGAGCCTCCTGTGCATTGCAGCAGAGCTTTACATGCCTGGGTATGATGACAATTACATGGTAATTGCACCAAACACAGGCTGCACAGTTAATATTAAATTGGCATTTTGCCTATGGCGAAAGCATCACCTTTTTCACCAGTAGTTCCAACTGGAATTTAAAGTGGCTGTCATATATATTTATGTGTACTCATATATTCATATATATATATATATACACACACACACACATACTACATTTTGAAAGCACATAACTCTAACATATATCTCACAAAATTGGAAAAAGGAGAAAAATCCCTTGTGTAAAGGACTAACACGTCTCTGGCTTGCAAGCCATCAACGTAGTTGTAAATGATTTAAAGACTTCTGCAAGTTTGCAGCAAGTGTGTAGGTTTACATACACAATGTCCATAAAAAAGCCCCAAAAACACTGAACTGAGAAATATTACCCCATCACTGTCTTCAATAAAATGTAAAAATACTTCATCCTGTACTCTTTCTTCTTGAAGAAAACACTTTATAAGGAAAAAGTGCTCACAATTTACTCTGCAAAACAAAACTGTCAACAACCTCCTCTCACCACCTTTTGTTAAATAAACTATAGATTCAATCAAGAAACCACCATGATGGAACAGTGCTTAATTGATTTCTCTAAGGCTAGAGTGCTAATCATAGTTTGCTTATAAGAAAATGACACAATCACATTTGGTAGAAGCAGCATTCAATTGAACATGTTCATAGCCTTTTGAGAAAAGGCAGAGAGAGACAGACTTCCTGGCAAGTAATGGGAGTTTCATGTCACCTCATGGTCCCTGTTTTATTATTTGTTTAATTTTACAAAAGGTTATTTTCCATCAGCTCCCACAAACATAAGAGAAATAAAGGATTTCATGATGTTGAATCCTTGTCACTACGCACGGATTGATTTCATTTTGGCATCTCTGCAACATGACACTGCTAAAAAAGCAACAATGATGTCAGGATAATTAATTAATCCAAAGAAACGCATGAATAACTTCCTTCTTCACTGACAATAAGCAGACCCACAGAAATTTAGAACATCTAAAACATCCTCATTTTCCATCTGAAACAAATGTTTGGCAACGATACAAAAGCTATAACTAATTGATTGTTTTGGCCTTTCTGCTTTTATCAGTTTCTATTGATTATCACTTGGATGTATCAATAAAACACACGGCTGATTTGATGGTGGCTGTTACACTTTTGTGGTTTTATCATGAAATGTTATTCCATATGCAGCACACACAGGGATACAATGCATGCTAATTGAAAAAGACAGCAATGCCTGGAAAGTCACTGATGTAAAACTGGTTAATGCTCTTTCTCCAGCTGAGAACCACAGAACCACGGGAGTATATTTTTCTAAAACTCCCACCGCATTCAGCATTAAGAGGAAAGAATGGGTAAAGCAAAAATGTTATTCCCCATGGGCAGAAAGGGCTGTAATCATGCAAAGAATAGATTTTACAGCCAGAGCAACAATATCCTGAAGTGAGAATGAACACCCCACTCTATTGTCCATGCACGTGATAAGAAAAAAATAAAGTTCTCAGATGAAATGAGTATTCAGACTTCTTTATCTATCAATGTTATTAACAGATTCAGAAGTTACATTTTTTGGAGAAAATATCCTGCATCCTGGCAGAATAATCCCTTTCAATATTACAGATCTATTTAATAAAGTTATTGTATATCTGGATTTCTACAAAGCATTTTATGTAATAGCACCTGACATACTTATTAAAACTTTCCTTATGTGGAAGTAACTATTCATATATTAGCTTGATTAAGAGGTGCCTCAGATTTCTGTAAGAAAAATCACTCAGGTCTTCTGCCTGACTGGCTAGCTCTTATTTTTTGAGCTTGTTTGGGGGAAAAAAGGGGGGAGGTTACTGAGACACTTTTAAAATAAATAAAAATAATACTCAAAATTTTGATGATGAAAGAAGTTCATGGCAGAACTAAAACAGGTGTCTTAGAAGGAATCTGGAGCTACGTAAATAAGAAATGATAAAAAAATTCAATTCTGATTGAATAATAATGTTTTATTAAATTTCAATTCTGAACAAAAGTCAATTCTGATTAATGAACCCTTTTATAGATCTGAAGGAGAAAAAATTAGCATTAAAAACCTGTTCTCTACATTGGAACTACTACGCTGAAATAAGAAAGAAATCACTCTAAAATCATGTAGACAATAATGGCAAAAACTACAAGTGGAAGGAATCTCTTCTTTCCAGTATGTTTCTCTATGTTCTGTACTGCGCAAATTCATAAAATTGGTACAAGGTTTACAAGACAGAATAATAATTATGTTTTACAGAAATGTTGGAAATAATCTATTGCTATATAAAATGAAACAAATCTCACTGCAGTTTAGCTAGCATTGTTTGCAGTTACACAGACATTTAAAAAACATTTACTTGATGCGTCTTAGTCCAGTTCTAGATTACTCTTCTCACACTTTGTTTCCACCCAGGAAAAACTCCTGCCAGAAATTTCCAACTCATGTCAGAATTAGTCCTTCAGACTGGGCTTATGGAAGTGGCTGAAAAATAATCTGATTCGTTCATTATCACACTCTGAGGCTATTACAGAAAATAGGCACTAAAGGGTTATAATTGAAGTTTTAGTTGTCAATGCCCTCAGACAAGAATTTTACACAGACAAAAACTGTCACCAATTACCTCCAAAGCAGCTGATTCCATAAAGAAGTAAATCTTAGTCCGAAAGTCAAATCTAATACGGAGGAATTTCAAGAGTGAATTAAAGACTCAAATAGTCTAATCTGTTATTAGGAAAAGCCACTGATGAGAGCCAATCACAACTGATCTGTAATGTCAATTAAAGCTGAAAACATACTTAACCACTGTGAAATAATCCCATATCTTCAAAATAAATTGCTTTCCTGAGTGAATATAAATTCAAAGAGAAGACTAATTTAAGACGATTTACTTTAGGATCCCTAGCACATTGATATTTTCTCTGTGTTTTTGGTAAATTCAGTCCTGTTAAAACACAGAAGGAAAAGGTTAATGCTCACATGTCAGCTGACAGATTAAATCAGCTTTTCATCAAATGGCAAAAAGAATGGTTCTGTGACACTTTACAGTCCAGAGAAGAAAAAGTTTGAATAATCAGCTTCAGTGAGAGCAGTGCAAGTGGGAGAGGGAAGGCTAGGTTTGGAAGAAAGTGCATATGAGGAGGCACAAACCTTAGCAGATAATAGGAACTGTTAATAAAAAGAAAGAAAATTGTGCTTGAATCTCTTTGTTATGGAAAGAAAATGAAGTGGTGGAAAACATGTAAGAAGCAAAAATGATGGTACAAGGAAATAAAATTTGAACTTTAATGAAAAAAGAAGAAAAAGGAATCCATTGCAACACACAGAGGCAGTAACCAATGAGAAGTCAATTTTCCAACATTTTGAACTGCAGATAGAATCCTTTCTTTTAGCTGAGAAATACTGAGGACCAAACTCATTAAAAACAAAAAGAATCATAAAGTCCTACATTAGTTCCACAGCTGTGACCTCTGAACAGAGACAGTAAAACCTAAGCAGAAACAGTCTTTCAAGAAATAGTTTGTTTTGAGCTCAGAATAGCTATATTTAGGAATCAATAAAAGCACAAGTTTTCTGAATGCAGATGGATCCCACCTCCACCAGAACACAAACTGCTGCAAGATCAATGCTTCAGCCTCAGCTGTCTCCCGGAATCACAGAATGGGTGAGTTGGGAGGGACCACAGCCACTCATCCCAGAGCACACCGCACAGGAGTCTTTGTGGGTTCACGTTCCCTGTTCCCTTCACTGGTATGCAAAATGACTGAATTTCCAGAGGGTATGAAATCCATTTTCAAAATGGAGAGTTTAAGACCACCTGGTGCAGAAAGCTTTTTCCTCCCTACCCATTACACACAACAGAGCTCAAGATTTTTCTACGAAAATAAGAATAGCCTGGCTCCTACAGAGCCCCTGCTGTCGCTTGGCTAAATTTGCCGCAGAGGAATTTCTGCACCCATTAATAACCCCAACAGATACAGAAAGATGGACATGTGAGAGAATAGGTTTTTGTCAAGGTTTATTTCCCTTTCTTACTGACATTCAACAAAACGAAAAAGTGGCATATACTGGATTAAATGTCCTAATTGTATTGCATGGCTATGACTATTTTGGATTAAATATTTTATACAGATATAACAAAACAAGACACATCCCATACAAATGGACCCATCTCACATCTTATTTTTGTCATGAAAGCTCAAGAAAGTAATTACAGAAGATTTGGAAAATGTACTTTATAGTTCTCCAAATCCTTCTTATTTACAATTTCAGAGTCTGAGTATGTGGGGTAGGTTGAGCCTGAGCTGATGGACAGCTCGTTTGACCAGTGGCGCTTTTCGAAATTTCCATATTTGAAGGCTGGAGAGGACAGGAAGTGCCTCT
>VZTH01015464.1:5433-44709 GCA_013397815.1 Aleadryas rufinucha | reverse complement strand
TTTTTTTTTTTTTTTTTTGTTTTTTGTTTTTTTTTTTAGTTTTGTTTTGTTTTTTTGTTTGTTTGTTTTTGTTGTTTTTTTTTTAAAGAAGTAATCCTTTATTTCAGCCACAATACAAAATGCGAGAAAATATAAGGAAAACAGAGCTCTGTGAAAAGTCATTTCCATTCTTCATGTGATGGTCTTAAAGTAATCAGCAAAATCTATATCTTGAATACAATGACTTCTGGGTACTTTGAACTGTGTAGCTGATTATGGACTCTGCTTTACTGTTCACTTATTTACCTTTTCTATATCTTTGCAAGGAGTGGCTGTGCCTGTAGTTCCCCTACAGAAACACAAACTGGGGAGAGCTCCTCCAAAGGCAGTTACTTCAGGCATATTTGGGACAGCAGCTGCACTCCAAGGCAGCCTAAGCATTTGGCATTCATACAAGGATAAACAGCAATCATATAATTAATCAAAATATTACCTATGGCCAGAGGCCTCATACCCATACTCACTGTGTTAAGTACTGACCTGTCCAGAAAGCTGAAGAAACAGAGCTACCCTCAGCTGCAACCCCAGAATACAAGAAGTCATGGAAGACATTCCATTATTTTATTTATAACACTATAAAATGAAAATTGCTAACTAACTTCTCAAATATTCTCACAAGTGTTGATATTTAATATGCACCCCTGCCACAAACACCTGCTTGCTCAACATGAAAAAATAAGGCCTGCTAATTCTCAAATTCAGCACAGAAAATTAAGAGAACTTCTAATTTTTTGTTTTGAAGTGATATACTGAGAGGTATGAAAAGAAGAAATGGACAAGTTTATGCTAATTTAAAAAAAAAAAAAAAGCTTCTTAAGTAATGCTTGGTTGTTACTATAAGGAGATAGCAGAAGTTTTCCCTATCAGCAGAGAGGAATCAAACTTGAAGGAAACCTATAGTATCTATAATTCACCTTCTTTCTCTGCACATTGTTGTATGGAAAGTTTAATAGGCTGCACAATTGACCAGCTAATGGGTTAAAGTCTGCACCACAAAGATACTTCTGCCTCAAATTATAAATCAAGAGTTTTCTTTTGCTGCTCAGGTGGAGTCTTTGGTAGCTCAAACCCAGCTTGTTCATGCTTGACAGATTTCTCATCAGAGCTATTAGAAAAATATTTATTAAAAGTATTACAATGTGAGAGGCCTCGTTTCAACAAAACTCAGCAAAACATGTGAATTTCAAGCCTGTGAATTCAGGAGAACTAGTTATTTTCTTCAAGTGATCTCCTTAGATCAGGACCTAAAATCCAAATCCCAGGCCATAGTTTCAAAATATGCTCATGGTAGACTTCGCTTTAATTCTGTGTGCTGTGCACATCACACACGTGCCTTTCTAACTCTTCTTTATTTTGGCTGAAAGCAAATGATCAAGAGTAAAAACAGACCTCACAACATTGATATTCTGAACAAGAGAGAATGAAGTGTGGATCTCTGCACAGAAACCTTGTTTCATATAACATTATCCATTTTCAAAAATATGTTTCTGATTCAGCGAGCTCTAATTATCTACTCCCCAGCCCAAAACTGTTGAGAATCACATTCATTGTATGAGTGAGTTTGTGAGTCACCATTACTCCTCCTGCTTTTCTAGGCACAGACAAGCTACATCCGAAACATATTTACACTCTGCTGACCAGGAAAATCATCGATGGAAAGCAATACAAAAAGTGGGGTCTCCTATACTTCAGCACCATACTAAACAAGTAAATATTTTACTTAGAAAGACCTGACTAGATGTGCTTGCCCAAAAAGCTGCAATAAGACACAAAATACTTCAGAACAAAAATTTTAGTCCTCTCTCATTTAGCACTGTTTCTGCTCTGCAAGGCAGGGATGCAGGGAACGGAGCATGTTGGACCTGCCACTGTGATCTACTATCAGATATGACAATATCTGGTGAAACAGCAAGAAGCAAATATTGGTTGCAGTTCTATTTCACAAACCTTAAAACTGCAGAAATAATTTATTTCTGTTGCAAAACTACTACCCACACACTCTTCCCAGCTACAAATTTTGGCTGCCACAGAAACCCTGTCTCATCCAGTGCTCTGAAACTCAACAGTGGCACCCAGTGGCTACTCTTTATCACATCCAAGAACCTACAATACACCAGGGAGGTTGTGAAACATAAGAGCATTTTTTTTGTTTAAATATATGTACAAATTATTCTCATTAAAAAAGGCTCTGCTGTCTCTGCCCTCTTTTATGAAATTAATTTTCTCATTTCAGTTTTCAATTTACTTCATGTTCTATTTTCTTTTGCTTGTTTAGGTTTTTCTTAGTCTTATTTTTAAAAAATTTATTTTATAGTACATCTTTCTAATCAGCTTGGCATTATTCTAACAGCCCTTCTCAGCTCTGTACAACAGTAGTTACTGATTAAGCCTTCTCCCCAGTTTAAGAGTGTCTTAGATTGTTTAAATGTCTCTAGTCAACCACCAGAGCCATTTTAAAATTCTGCATTTTAAAAATCAAATAGTGACATAAAAGCTAAGAAATAGAGACTGATTTATTAGATTAAAAAAAAAAAAAAAAAAAAAAAGAGAGCAAACTGCTAAATGAAATAACGTGACAGATCTTTTCTAGAACCCAAAGTTGAATTCTTGTCCGTAAGAGTTTACAGGTAAGGCAACAAAAGTATGGGTGCTAAAAATATATGACAAAAATATATAAACCTGCACAAAGATGATGTACACATCACCAATCTGAGCCTATTAAGTTGCATTTATATGTGTATTTGTTCTAGGGTTTAAAAATTTACCATCATCCTTGAGATCAAGCTTTAAGCTCAGAACCCAACATGTCAGATGACAACAGTGCACACATCAAGGAAAATCTATTCTGACAACCTCAGCTCTGAATTTACAGTACAAATTTGCATTTATTACTTCCATATGAAGATGCCAGGCATACTTTTGCTTCTCTTGGTTCATATCTGATTCCCTGAAATATACTGCTGTTGTTTCCAAAATGTCTTGCATTTAGAGGAGGACATAGTAAAATATCTTGTCATCAGCAGCAGCATTGCAACAGGACACTGGGGAAGGGCTCTGGAAAGCTGCTCAGGAGCATAAACTGGGAGGGGTGTGTGAGAGTACTCCTTCTTCTCTAAATTTTACAGAGCATAACAACTGCCCATATTTTTAGCTATGCAGAGCAGAACAGTTCCCTGAGCAACAGAAATGGCCTGCTTGCAAAAAGTAGACAATTCACCTGCCTGTTCTTCAGGAGGTCGAGTGGCCAAAGCCTTTCCCCCTGGAAGCTGTACTTCACTGATAACCACACAAGAAAATAAAAATTGACCAAGGTTTCCATGGACACTGACTGAAATGAAACAGTGCCTTGGTGACAGAGCCATTTCTTCACTGAGCATTCTCAGTCTCATTGCAGGTATTGAATGAGGGAAGCACCACACTATCTAAAAGCAAAGAATTTGTAATTTACACTCAGTATAAATATTCAACTTCTCTGCTATGCTACCTGCTCCAGCATTCCCCACAGACCTGACCAGGGAGAGAGGTGCAGCAGGTAAGAGTTCTGAGAACGTCCCACTCTATTCCAAGTATACATAAGGATGAGATAACAGCTTATCATATTATTAAAAATACACAGCCATATATAGGACAGCAATCTAGGGAAACACAGAGCAAGTGTGCTTTATGTAACTACCAAATGTTTTGGACATATGGTAAAATACTGGGCAAATACCTATCCATTTCAAAAATATTTTCCTGGAAAAAGATGCCTCTAAATCCAAGCATATCCTAATTTTAATCAGAACTTCTGCACTGGGTTCAACACTCCTTGCAGAATAAAAACAGCCAAAAGAACCAGAACACCAGAACCGGGGGAGCTGGGAGCTAAAATTACAGACTTTCTGGTCTAAGTTGGTATAATGTTACTGGCCAGCATTTCTGCCTGACAAATCAGTACTCATCTAAGGCAGATGGCTGAGCAAAAATTATATTATTCCAAGAAGTCCTCAATTTTAGATATTAAATACCACAGAACAATAAAAGAAATTATTCCAGGCCCCAAGCAAAAAATATTTCATTTTCAACTAAGAATCATAAATAAGGGTTATGAGCTTAAATGCCTCATTTAATCCAAATCCTAGCACACAGTGGTGGCATAGCTCTTACCTATGATCTGAGAAGGAGCTTCTCAGGACAGGAAAATTCATCTCCAAATTGACACTGGTTTTGTAGTCCCTTCCTACTTCAAATCACACCTATTTGCACTGAAATCCTGGTAATTATATAAATATCAGAAAGGGTGAAGCTGGGATTTTTCTCCATCCTCTATTTTCAGCACATCACCTCTTCCTAGTCGAGAATAAAGCCTTCCTCTCTGAAAACATGATGTTTCAAAGGGGTTCATCAGACTTCTTTGGCAATAGATGCCACCCTTCCAGAAGCTGGGATCTAAACTGAACAGTTTAAACTCATGCTCATGTTGAAAAGGAAAAAGCATTAATTTTCAGATATGTTTTCCATATGTGGCTCCAATGAATCAATCAGTCCCCACATTTCAGATCATTTCTGCAACCTCTGGCTCCTTACACTGGAATACTGCAAACGCCCAAGGTCCAGCACACACCAGCAACCTCTGCCCTTGGTTTTCATGGAACTGACAGGATTTGGCTGGGTGAGGTGGTACAGAGAGGTTCACTTAGCCAAAGGTTTGGAAAATTTGAGAAATAAATCATCTTCAGTGTTTCTTTACTGTCCACAGTAGCTCTGAAGTGCAACTAAAATTCAATTATGTATGTCCTTCCTGCCCTAAAATTATGCAGCAGCTGTTTTCCAAATGCAGTTGTTTGGAAAATGCTACGCATTTGGAATAATTATTCCAAATATTGATAGCAGTCCTTTGCTATGATTATAACAAAAAAAAGTTATTATTTATTACTAGATATTTTTCCTTGAACAAGCTACATCACATTGCCTTTTCCAGCACGAAAATAACATTTTACAAACACCTCTCTAAAGTAGGCTTGTGGACTAGGCTGTCAACCTAAAGGAACTCAGTACACAGTTCCTATTGAGAGGCTCTGGATTTTTCTAAAAAGCCAAGTCCTAAACTAGCAGGATCCCATAAATACAATTGCATTTGTAAAGATACATACAGATCCATGCTTTTTTAAATAATAAGTGTTGACATCACAATCTTATTCAAATCATTGAATTTAATTTAGCTCTTGCTTTGCACCAAAGCATATATAAAGAAACCCTCCATCTGTCACTGCAGGAATGACTTCTCTCCCTAAAATACCTTACATATCCACAGAAAACCAGGCCTAAATAATGATTCATTGCTGTAGAATAACTGCACAAAAGGCTGCTTTAGTATCTGCATGGAAGTACTCAAAACACATAAAAAAGTCCAGTGTGCATTGATAGGATTCCCAAAGGCATCCTGTTGGAAGTGGAAAATGTCTTCTATTAAAGCACTCCCCTTCCCAATTAAGAACCAAATGCAAAATTCAGTAGGTGTCCAACAAGTTAGAGAGTACAAATAAAAGAGCTGTTTTCTGTTATGCTGATCAGTAGACAACTATGGCTTAATCTGCTCATTAGAAGAGAAATATCTTGCCTAAATTAAGAGATCCAATACCTAATCTGTTGTACCACATACACTATTCAATTAGTTGGAAAATTATGGGCAAAACCAGGCAGAGACCCACACACAATAAGGTGCTTAGCAAAGCTAGGCAGTGCCTTCCAGTATCTGCACTTAACTATGAACTACAGAGGTCTTGAGCACCAACAGTTTGCTCAGTTAAAGCCTCATTTTGTTTCCATGCTGGTTTTATTGCATCTCAGAATGACTTGAGCTCCTGAGAATGTGATCCAGCTCATTCTTTCTCAGGGACAGCATGCACTAGGTTCAATTCCAGCAGATGAAGAGACAGGTGAAAATATTAGTGGGGTGAGAAGAAAGCAACACCAAACCTCTAAAACTTCATGATGTTCTCACCCAGGCTTCTCTACCCTCTGAGAAAGATGAATCAAAAACATTACAGTATTTGTTTTTGTCATTATTGTTACAAGTCTTGTAACTGAACAAAGCATAGAGAGAACACACAATATTGTGGCAATCACATGGATCTGCTCACCTGCTTTCCTAGCTGCAGTTTCTTCCTGCACTGTGTCCATCAGTGGATGGCTGAGGACAGTGCCAGCAGTCTCAAGGAAAGGCTAAACAAGTTGCACAAAGCTCTGACCAGCTCCTGCAGGTGTTAGCACAACTGCTCTGACAAACCAGCCACACACAGTGAGACCTCAGTCTTCGGAAATGCCAGCATGGAACTTTCGTGAGTACTAAATTCACTTGCAAAAGGGAAAGTGTTTAAGGCTCCCACGATGTAACTTTGTCTGTTGAAGATGTTGATTCAATATGATGGAAATGTTTCATACATTTGTATTCATATCATATTCTTAATGGCTCCAAAGAGTTATTTAATGTCAATTAAATGCTATTATAGTGTCAAAGGGAGTTCATTTTCAATAGATATTATTCTTCCTTAATACTCTGTTGCAGTAGTTCTACACTTTTATTTCAGTAATGGTACAGCAAAGTTAACTGCCTACAAATGAACTGAAATAATGAACAATATAATTTTGTTCCCAAAGCAAATTATACTGGCACTTGCCTGTCTGCCTCCCCAGTTTAAAATAGGGTCTCTTCTGTTTGTTTTCCAGTGCTGAACAAACCACGAGGAGTAACTACTTAAGAAAATGCAATAATGTATGAACTACTGTCTGAGTAGGTCCTTTTCCTCCTTGCATGATTTCTAATGATGTGTTGCCTCTATTCTGGCTTCTACACTTAGCTACCAAGGATAGACACATTCCTTTTTGCCTTTTTATTTCTCAATGCTTCATTCTCCTACCCTTCATCTGCTCTTAGGGTCTCTCTCACTGTAATGATTCCTCTGGTATCTTCCGAGCAATTCCCTGCTTCCTGCTTTAATCAACAAGTCACAACAGCAGTTTTCCTCCCTTTAATTGGAAGCCCATAATTTTACATGACACTCAAATGCTGTTTTTTGAGCTAAATCTGGTGTCATACCTCATTCATTCACTCCTTGCATTGACTCCTTGTCTCTAACAGACCTGTGCACTGTGTAGATTTATTTAACTAAATCAGTGCTTTTTGTCAGCTTTTTCTTAGTAGCAGGACACTGCTACAGGCCAGTACTTGTTAACCAGTCTCCAACGTGATGTGAGTTTATTTTATTATTTATTTATAATGCTTTCAGATTTGTCTCACGTCTGTTCCATATGAATTGGCACAGAAATGACTGACCCTGTGGTGCAACAAATGTGATTGAAAAGCATGAAGTTCTTTCCAGGTTACATCTGGTCTGACAGATGAAGGTTAGACTGACGGGTGAGAGAACAAGACCAAGCATTCCTCTTCTCCTACTAGCCCTAGAAAAGCCTGGTTAAGTGAGAATTTCACAATTTGCTGTCCTCTGTCACTGCTAAAAGACATGTTTCAAATACATTGTCAAATACATCTTCCTTTCTAATTTCATGTTTAGATGCACGTGCTTAACACAGAAATGTACTGCTTTGGAGGGTGACAGGGGAGCAGTTACTGAGAAAGGGTAGAGAGGGTCAGATTGCTGCCGAACACCTCACTCACAGCACAACACTGCCCAGCATCATCTTGTTTTTTCCAGTAGAAATCACCATGCTTGGCAGGAGAAGAAAACTGCAAACTAAGTCTAACTTAGAAACTTCAGGTTAATCAACCTCAAAACTTGTGATTATCCTCTCTGCTATAGCTTAGATAGAGCTGCTGTTACCCCTTTTGCCTCAAGAATGACACATATTTGAGGTTTCACAATACATGTGAGCTATTATTATGGCTAATTGAGTCACAAGCAATTATATGAAGTCCAATTATGTAACCAGGGCAATCACCATGTTCGGAGTTTGACATCTTTTTTCAAATATTTTGTCCAAAAGCAACTTGTATTCCCAAGAACTTGCTCTGGGAAGAATTCTGCACAAGCCTTAGTGAAGGCTGTGATGTCTTCCAACAGCTTTCTATCCAGAGATGCCCACATTCCCAGAGTCTCTGACTGGACTTACAAGGTATTGTTTTATCTCTGTTGCTTTCCACCTTTTCTCTTAGTCTGGTACCTTGACTTCTACTCTTTTACTAATGTAGTTACTAACAAAGGGTTTTAACGGTGCTTTATGCTGAAGAAAAGTATAAATGGTAGCTAGATTGCTCAGAATCTTGAAGACAACCTGTGTTTGCCTGAAAATGTCCCCAGCCATAGCATGTTCAATCACAGTAATATATAATTTCCTGAGATGACTGGAACTGCAGCATGAATACATTCCTAAACATCACGACATAGTAAAACAAAGACACATACAACTAAGAAAAAAATTATATTAAATTACAGTGATAGGTATTTGTAAAAGCAACTGCGGAACTCAGTTCTGGATACAAAACTCTGATGAAAAGGAAATAAATCAGGAGGTCACTGTAAAATATTTCTGTGGGAAGAAATGCCAGGGCATTTTGTATTTCGACTTGCAAACAGAGAGAGGGTGCCATTTTCCAGAGGTGATTAAGGGTACATGGATACAGAAAGACTGGTCATGGTACAGCATATAGCTAGAAAATGTCCAAAATCTGAAATGTGCAGGATTAACACTGAATATTTCAACTCTAATCTCACTAATTCAAAAAATGTCTGTCTTCCCAAGGAGGCCAGGATATACCAAAGTGATCTACAAGCTCCCTTGTCTTTGCGCAATAATTCCTAAGTGTGGTGCAGTCTCACAAACATGCACACAGTAACTTTGGCTCTGTACCTCAGGAGAGGCTCAGTCTAACACTCACAGCATACAGACAAACAACTTGGACACACTGGCTGCTACTTTATCATAATAACTACAAAATTCATGGCAGATCTTTTAAATGACAAGAACTGTGATCCACCTTATGCCTTGCAGAGAGATTTAGCAGAAGTTTGGGGGTTTTTTTAAACAGCAAAAAAGATAGATATTGCAAGGTAGTTGACCAAAACAAATCTATAATTTTGAGACCTTTCATACTCCTTTTAAAGTGTTTGTTATTAAATATTTGAATGAGTACCTTGGCTTTCCTTTCTAGTTTCACAATGAATTCCAAAAGCTCTCATTTCAGACACAAGCTACAGCATACTACGAAAGTGACAACAGTACCTCTACCAAGTAGTTTTTCCCAAATGGAACAAAAAGTCCAACACTGTTTCTGTAACTAAAGAAACAATTTTTCCCCCAACAATTCAGATTTCATTTCTCTATAAAGATCCAGACACAGTTAAGTTAGGCCAAAGTAAAGAGGGAACTCTCATGAGCTTCAGCTTTAAAAGTAGGTTTCTCCAGTTTTTTTTTTTTTTTAATCTAGCTTGCTGTTAACCATCAGACAGCCAAGCACTCTCAGTGCTTCCCTGTTCTTCCCGTGTCGGTGGCAAAAACGTTCTATTGATATAAAAATGAAACTGGGAAGTAGGCTCTAATGCAGGCTGCCTTTGCACAGCTCTGTCAAGAGAACAGAGGAGTTGAACAATCTTCTGTACAGTCACAAACCAGATGAAATAACTAAGGAAAACCTTCCCAGAAGAGCTCAAAGGGATTTGCTGAATAAAGACAGCAGCCATGCTGCTTCCCTGACATTTTATGAAAAGATGACCTCCCTGAAGATTTCAGACCTTTCCTATGAACAAACACAATTGTTCCAACCAGAATCCGAAAAGTCATGATTTCAGAAAGGGATAAAGACAAAAGATTTTAACTAACTGAGTCAATATTTAATGCCTTAAAATACTTTTAGCAAAAATATCATTCTGGCTCTTTGAGTCTTCACTGGGAAAAAAAGTAGCATATTTTACAAAGCGTACATAGGCACAATACCAAGCTTATTGCAAATAAATACTTTTCTTTTAATAAACTCACTGTATGTATTAAAAAACATTTCTTAAGTGGCTTTTCCAAAATTACAACTGAAATTCTACAAAGTTTGCTTGTTTTCCCATATGCTGAAGTGCCTTTCAGACCACACACTCACCTTTCCTGCTGTCTAGCTTTTTGGAAACAGCAGTAATCATAGAATGGTGGAATGGTTTGGGTTGAAAGAGACCTTAAAGATAATTTATTTCCATTCTCTGCCCAGCTTGTATTTGTGTTGGTATTCCCCTGGTGCACATGGAGGGCTTTGCCCTTGTTGGAATTCCTGAGGTTTGCACAGGCCCACCTCTCAAGCCAGTCCGGGTCCTTGTGGATGGCATCCCTTCTCTCCTGTGCCAGGCACATTAGCACAGTTTCCAGGAGGATCTGCTCCATGATCTTGCTGGACACAGAACTGAGGCTGACTGGCCTGGAGTTTCCCAAGTTATCCATCCTTCCTTCCCCTTTTAAAAATTGGGGTTATTNCATTTTGTATTTCGACTTGCAAACAGAGAGAGGGTGCCATTTTCCAGAGGTGATTAAGGGTACATGGATACAGAAAGACTGGTCATGGTACAGCATATAGCTAGAAAATGTCCAAAATCTGAAATGTGCAGGATTAACACTGAATATTTCAACTCTAATCTCACTAATTCAAAAAATGTCTGTCTTCCCAAGGAGGCCAGGATATACCAAAGTGATCTACAAGCTCCCTTGTCTTTGCGCAATAATTCCTAAGTGTGGTGCAGTCTCACAAACATGCACACAGTAACTTTGGCTCTGTACCTCAGGAGAGGCTCAGTCTAACACTCACAGCATACAGACAAACAACTTGGACACACTGGCTGCTACTTTATCATAATAACTACAAAATTCATGGCAGATCTTTTAAATGACAAGAACTGTGATCCACCTTATGCCTTGCAGAGAGATTTAGCAGAAGTTTGGGGGTTTTTTTAAACAGCAAAAAAGATAGATATTGCAAGGTAGTTGACCAAAACAAATCTATAATTTTGAGACCTTTCATACTCCTTTTAAAGTGTTTGTTATTAAATATTTGAATGAGTACCTTGGCTTTCCTTTCTAGTTTCACAATGAATTCCAAAAGCTCTCATTTCAGACACAAGCTACAGCATACTACGAAAGTGACAACAGTACCTCTACCAAGTAGTTTTTCCCAAATGGAACAAAAAGTCCAACACTGTTTCTGTAACTAAAGAAACAATTTTTCCCCCAACAATTCAGATTTCATTTCTCTATAAAGATCCAGACACAGTTAAGTTAGGCCAAAGTAAAGAGGGAACTCTCATGAACTTCAGCTTTAAAAGTAGGTTTCTCCAGTTTTTTTTTTTTTTTAATCTAGCTTGCTGTTAACCATCAGACAGCCAAGCACTCTCAGTGCTTCCCTGTTCTTCCCGTGTCGGTGGCAAAAACGTTCTATTGATATAAAAATGAAACTGGGAAGTAGGCTCTAATGCAGGCTGCCTTTGCACAGCTCTGTCAAGAGAACAGAGGAGTTGAACAATCTTCTGTACAGTCACAAACCAGATGAAATAACTAAGGAAAACCTTCCCAGAAGAGCTCAAAGGGATTTGCTGAATAAAGACAGCAGCCATGCTGCTTCCCTGACATTTTATGAAAAGATGACCTCCCTGAAGATTTCAGACCTTTCCTATGAACAAACACAATTGTTCCAACCAGAATCCGAAAAGTCATGATTTCAGAAAGGGATAAAGACAAAAGATTTTAACTAACTGAGTCAATATTTAATGCCTTAAAATACTTTTAGCAAAAATATCATTCTGGCTCTTTGAGTCTTCACTGGGAAAAAAAGTAGCATATTTTACAAAGCGTACATAGGCACAATACCAAGCTTATTGCAAATAAATACTTTTCTTTTAATAAACTCACTGTATGTATTAAAAAACATTTCTTAAGTGGCTTTTCCAAAATTACAACTGAAATTCTACAAAGTTTGCTTGTTTTCCC
Source organism: Aleadryas rufinucha (assembly GCA_013397815.1). Classification (NCBI taxonomy): domain Eukaryota; kingdom Metazoa; phylum Chordata; class Aves; order Passeriformes; genus Aleadryas; species Aleadryas rufinucha. The sequence continues at coordinate 32,718 of VZTH01015464.1, read as the reverse complement.
ATATGCTGAAGTGCCTTTCAGACCACACACTCACCTTTCCTGCTGTCTAGCTTTTTGGAAACAGCAGTAATCATAGAATGGTGGAATGGTTTGGGTTGAAAGAGACCTTAAAGATAATTTATTTCCATTCTCTGCCCAGCTTGTATTTGTGTTGGTATTCCCCTGGTGCACATGGAGGGCTTTGCCCTTGTTGGAATTCCTGAGGTTTGCACAGGCCCACCTCTCAAGCCAGTCCGGGTCCTTGTGGATGGCATCCCTTCTCTCCTGTGCCAGGCACATTAGCACAGTTTCCAGGAGGATCTGCTCCATGATCTTGCTGGACACAGAACTGAGGCTGACTGGCCTGGAGTTTCCCAAGTTATCCATCCTTCCTTCCCCTTTTAAAAATTGGGGTTATTCATATATCATAATCATACAGCTGGGCTTTCAAAACATAAGCTTTTCAAGAGTTCCTTTAAGCCTCTGCTTATCTCAAAGCACATTAGCTAAGTCCTATCAAACTGGGTCAAACTGTTGGGATTTGGTACTACAGAACACAGTGCTGCTATCAAGAAAGGTGATTCCATTATTTTTATTTGCTTACTACCAAAAGCTCAGGTTTCTGATGTATGGAGTACATGCTATTTTAATTTAAACTTATTACTACTGAATATCTGCTGCAATGTTAATGTTTTATTGTAACACACAGAGATCTCCAAATATCCCAGGTCAACATGATTCAGAACGCTCGAAGGAAAGTGGAAAAAAAAAACATGCCAAGAATCATAACAAGGGTTTCAGCATCTGTTGTTCTACTTCGTTTCCCATAGCAATATTTCATTACAAATCTGCAAATTACTCATGTATATTCTTTCTTCCCTATTATGGGCCTCAATTTTATGAAAGCCTCTCTAATTTATAATGAACAGGTTACCCTTTATATTCAATGCAAAATGAATGACCCTTAGAGAATTAATCTCCTGTAGCTCAAATCTCTTTTAGCCACTTAATTTGACAGTAATATTATTTCAGGAATATGTCTGGCTTCATTCTTGTGAAAGGCAATACCAAGGAAAAATCCAAAGAGACTGACAAGCAGTACGTACAAAGGACAGGCAAATGGAATACTGAAGAAAACAACAACCCACGAGTAATGAAATGCACTGACACAACCAGCAGACATGGAATTCAAAAGCAAGGTCATGGAAACATCTATCATGTTTTGGTGAGAAGCAAAAAACTATGTTTTAATGGCTTTAAGCTAGCCAATAACAAATAGGATGAAAAAAATACTTCAAGAGTAACTTACCATTTAAAGGATAAGATTGACTGTACTTTGTTTTAAAGCATGTGCCACATTTCAACATCACAGAAAGAGCTTCTCTGCTAGACTGGTACATCAAAATGTTCAAAGCTCTTAAAAAATCTTGCTTCCTTTGATTTTCACATTGAAAAGTATAACTGATGGTATGTGCAGAATATCTGTGCTACTTATTATCCAATGTGTATTTTTTGCATATTTTTGTAAGTTGAGACTGCTGGTTGAGCTTCCTTTAAATGCAAAGGAGAAGGTAAGGCTGTTTGTGTGTGTGAAAATGCATCCATCAGTAGGATTACAGTGTCTCTGGAGCATTAACTTTTTATTTCCTCCTGAATTTGTACTGTGCTCCCAAAAATAAGGCTTTGTTTCAAGATTTGACTCCCTGAGGCCATCTCAGTATCAAATAATAAACCTACATTCACGTCTGTACCATACACTATACAAAACTGTATGACTGAAACTTACAGCAATTCCTCCCTGGAGTTTCTGCTTTAGTGTTTTTCTTCTCTCTCTAGCATGAACATCTCTGAATCAGTTTGTATTACAAGGCAGTAGATGAGTCAGGCACCTAAGAAGAAACCAGAGCTCCAGTCCCAACTGGGCATTGAAGTCTGGAGCACTGAGAGGCAGCAGGCTCACCCACCTGCAGGGCTGAGCCCAGCGATGAGATACAGAAGCACAACATTACAGAACAGAGGCAGCATCCTTTATAAAGTTACTGTCTGAATGCCTGAACCACTAGGATTGTTTCAAAAAGGCAAATGGGCACTTCTCTGCAAAGGCTACAGAGTCTCCACAGCCTGTGAGTTATCTCTTCATAATTTGTCTTCACTGGTAAGGTTTAGGCAACTTTACTGGCCCAACCACACAGAGCTTTCATGAGGATAAGCACAGTAGTGACTGATGAACACAATGGTGAGACTATGGTGACTTGCTAAATAAATTTTTGCTTTTCCTGTGGTTGATTGTGTCTTTGGGCTGCTGCCTAAATTCAGGGAAAACAAGAACATAAAAAAATTGGAGCTTGTATTTCTTTGTGCCTGTGCTTTCTGAACTTCAAATGGCATAGCTGTTCCTCACGCATTTTTGTTCTGAAGCGGCGAGGAAGCATTTCTAGGGCACTAAAAGCATATTCAAGTGCTGACATAAGCTGAGTGTTCCACATTGACATTTAGGGGATTGGAGAGTATCAGGCTAAAGCTCTTCCATGTCTAGAGGGACTGATTTCAGCAGCATGGTTGTATCCTGTGTTCACTGCATTAGTCCTAGAGGGTTCATTCCTAAAACTGTCAGTGCACTCAAGATAGAGGAAGGCTGCTCTGCCAGCACAACTAATGAATAATATATTAATCAATTAGAAACTTTATAAGATAGGTAATTATCTGAACCTTTAAGAAGAAACTAGAATATCTAGCATCCCCTTCAAACCCTTCCCATCTGGAGTCACAGACTTAAAATCCTGATACAGCTCCTACAGGTGAACCAAATTTTAAAGGGTTCTTAACTGTGAACCCCAAATAGTCTAAAAACTATCCAAGAAGGAAGACTTTTGTTTTCCTTTTCATGGAATGACTATACTTCTGTCTAAGAAGATGATAAGTTAATCTAATCAAAACACAAATATAATGGAATTTTAAGTGTTTTTGCAAATAATCTTTCTCCAGTAATAAGCAGTAATCATCTGCTACAATTATGTATAGCTAGAATTATTAAATATAAATGCGTAATGTCAATGTTTAATTTTGTCTGCTCCTTTTGTAAAACATGCAGAAAGATTAACATTTTAGAGAACTCATACTGTAGATACATGGCAGAAACACTCTTAAACTGTCAGATTAACGCAGAAGAAAACCAGACTCTCATATTCTGGTCTTTTTTTTCCACACTCATTTTATTTGGATTTAAGTAGCAGTGTGATGTTTCTGTTCCACCTACCTGTCATCTTTGAAGCTGATTTTTAAATCCATTAACCTGATTAGTCAAAGTAAATGGTAGCTTGAATAGTAATTTAAGACCAGTGTAATGTAATTTGGAGAATACAGAGTTTATTTTAAATGACAGTTCATAGAGGTGTATATGTCTCTTATACATACTAAAACAGGAGCAAGCATTTTAAATTCTAAGGCTAGTTCTACATATTAATTTAGACCTAGTCAGAAATAGTTAGGGAAGTTATATGCTCCAAAAATAGATTTTAGGTAGTAATATAAAAAAAATGTATTTATCAATTATTAAAAGAAAGCTTCTCAACTGTATTAAAATTTTAAGATGATTGTAGGCAGACGATTCTGATTTTGAAAGAGAACTTTTCAAGACACAAAATAAGTAATGCAAATAATGCACAACATCTTCAAGACATGCTTGATGTGATTCTTGGATGGAGATAGCACATGCAGCCCTGTGGTCCCTGGGATCTTTCTGCAAACCCGGGGTGACATATGGTGACGCACATATGTTTTTGTCACTTTTGTAATAGTCATTAATTTGTATTAGAAACAGTTTTATTTTAGACTTTAGAAATTTGTATTGAGATCCTCCCAGCAGTATAGCAGATGTCTTCCAAAAGAGAAATAAATGAGTGTCTTGTATAATGTCTTATACAACATTGAAAGAATATGATTTTTAAGAAAGATATTTAATTTTGTGTAAAAAGCTAGTAATTTTAGGCACTGGTCTCTGAGGTGTTAGAACGACTATGATACCCTTAACTATATTTCAGGCAATCATAAAAACTCAGAAATATATTAAAGCAAACAGTGGAGCCTTTAATAGCCAAGGGAAGTATGAATGATAAAGAATTGCAAGGAATAAAGGTTAACACTTGAACCAAGATGCAATAGGAGACTTCTGACAAAAAACAGAGAAAAGATTCTGTATAAAGTCTTTTCCAAGTATCCTGCAGAGCTGCTCAGATTTTACAGAGAGATCCTGCACTAGGGGATTCCTAATCCCTATCATCTTTACTAGAAGAGGTAAGAATACTCATCAGGATTCTTCTGTCAAATGAGTCCTCAAGTGCTTTATTTCTCCTAAGATACCAGTTGTGGAGAGAGTGCTGTTTCTCTCCACTGTAAGACTGTTGGAGTCTCCAATCTGGATACCTTAAGAGCTCTACTGAATAGATTCAGTTTTGAGCTGTAAGTGGATAAGAAGGGTCAAGTATGTCAGATGAAAGATATTTTAAAATCATAAAATAAGTAACAGCTCAGAAATAGTTTCTCTAAAGGGGTGATTACATTAATACAACTGTATATTCTCAAAATCCTTAGTAGAATGTGGGAGACACATGCAGTTATTTGGTAGCACCCAGTAACATATTCATATTCTACTAATTACAAATATTTCCCATGAAAATCTTCAAGGGGATGTATGAAAGAATGTAAACCTGCAATCCTTAGCCAATGCTAGTATGGGAGCTGACAAAGAAATAAAAGCTTTATGCTACACATTGCTGAGCTCAGATGGTCACACCCCTGACTTGGCTCACAAAGGCTTCCCTTTACCCAGCACAGAAAAGCTCTCACAAAAAACGAGGCTCCACTGACACGATGCTACCGGAAAAGACATCGAAATCCAGATGATAATATTGCCCATAGGTAACCTGTGAGGATTCAGAAATCGTTCTCATTCCAGCAGTGCAAGTGGTGTCTTGCACATCTCCAGCTGCAACCATAACCAGCCAGGAGACTGCAGAGACTCACCCCACTCTTGCAAAAAAGCCCAGATGAGAGCGATTGAAAACCATCGAGCAAAGGTTTGTGCCACAGTCACTGCCCTGCTGCTCCAGCGTTTTGTGCCACCCAAGAGCCTGAGCGCACCCTCTTTACAACAGAAACAAAACTGTGATGGCAAAAGGGGCCCAGTCAGCAACAGTTTTATTTCCTGAAATATGAGGAGTTAATTCACATCTTCACAAATTACTTTTGATGTAAATCAATCTTTCTCCCTATTTTAATCTCACCTGGAAGTTCCTGAAAGAAACACACTCACAGTAAGTGTCTACTGCAAACAAGTATATAAATATCTGTCAGCTTCATCCAAACAGTGCTGCCTGGCCTTTTACCTACTGCTTTCTCAACTCAGCAAGACAATTACAGAAGTCACACAGGCAATTTATATACAGCTTTATAAATTACAGTACTATCAAAGTCAATTTAATATTATTTATCTGTGTGGAAGTCCACATGTTGGGTGCAGGTGGTATCCACAGTGAGAGATGCATCAAATCCACCCTTCAAAGGAAGGTTTGAGTTTGGTGTTTTAAGAAGGTCTCTGTTGTATTTTCAGATGCTACAGAGAGATCTTTCCATTTTCATGGATCATTAAGAGTGCTCATGGAGCACAGCACTGGGACTTTCTGCTTGAGCCCTAACATTTGCTACTTAGCTGCTCTTCTCAGACAATTACTATTATTAGCTTTTGCAGGATGTATGATTGTCTATTTTATTTGTGACCCGCAGTGGATCTAACTATGTGTCCTGCAATATGATAGCTGTTAAAATGATTCCCTTTAACTGCTCCACTGAATATCACTAATTGATTTTAGATGTGATGATCATAAGCTGTCAGATTCTTCCCTCTAGAGGCCTGCCTGATTTAACAGCAGAATGACCAGGCTACAATATATTCAATTTTTTCATAAGCTGATTAAGGAAACCTATATTGTACATAAAACAGCATCTTCCACAGCAACAGTATATATGAAAAATGATAAATAAATTTATCAATTACTTTTTCACCTACTCAAAAATACCACTACATAAAACCTTAACACAAATTTAAAAGAAAAACAAAACAAAATCAACTCCCAAAGCATACACCACAGCTACTGCTTTTTAGGGAGTCATGGACTAATGTTAGTACTAACATGAAATAACACTAGAATTATGTAATGCTGACAACCATAATTAATGAACATTCTGTCACTTGAAAAAGAGAAAATATGATCATGAAAGAAATAAAAGGTAAAAAAGGAACCTGTGACTTATCACCAGAAACACATCCCTTTATACATTGTTTAGTACCAGAAAAGGATCATCATGAGTGATCAATGTTATACCTGATATCTCGGTAACTACCTTAAAATATCAAACACAAGAAAATTTTCTCGATCTTCATTTTTGCTTTTTTTTTTAATGGTGGATCTTCTCCCAATATCCAAAAATCTGAGCTAGTGCAAACAGACAATTTCTTCCTATCCCACACACAGCCTTCTCAGAGAACAATCAATCACTTCACAAGACTATTCCGCATTTTTAATGTTCTGCTCATGTTCTATGGAATCTTCTGTTATGTACGAGAAGACAAATGTAATCCACTAATATTTCCTTATGCATTACTTTCTTTAAATTCACTGTTGGTGTTTCAATGGAATGTATAAAATGAGCAGATTTTTCTTTAAAAGATGAGCTCAAAACCTGGACAAAGCCTTTTAACCAAATGCAAACCAGAGTTTTGATGATATATCCTTAGAAGGCAATTACCTCAATTTACAACCATCACATTATTAACTTATTTAGGGGAGTTGGACATAAAATATAAAGAAACATTTTGCTACTCAGCACTACTTACATTTCAGAGTTCATTTTCCCAATTATAGTATTTTGTATTTTCAGGGACTGCCCTTTCAATTTGTCAAAATTATTACCCCATACCCAAAAATGTTTCCAACTCCATCCATATCGGCATCATTCACAAATGCTAAACTCCACTACTGCCATTAAAATAAACCACTAGAACTAGGATCAGGATGCTAATGTGGGTGCAAAAGAAAACTGCTGACAGTTACTCTTTGACATTCATTTTCCACCTAGAGGTGTCTTTGCTTCTTCATGGTTTCTCTTAAACACACCCTAATTTGCTTAAGAAAAGCACACACATCCCTATCAAGGCTGAGGTACTGTACTGACACAGGTTCTTCCAAGTTATTTGTTAAATCATATATTCCAGCATGGAAAAAGAATTCATTAGCCTTCCCAGAAGAATAATTGTATCAAAGCCTCAACAAAAGACCTGACAGCAATGGCTCTGCAACCAGGATTATGATGTTCACTTCAATAAAAGCTAATTTTTTTCATGCTAATAAAGAAATCCGCTACAAACAAACTGGCTTTCAGCATTTATTACACTAACATGAGCTACTGTCCTTTTTTAGCAGAGAAAGTAAGCACAAATGAGAGAGTACTTCTATTCATTGACTCAAATTCATAGGACACAAATATTGCTCATTACCTGTATTTTACAGGCATTTAAAGAACAGATAAGTATTATCTACATCTCCAACTATAAACTGGGCAGTCTTTTTTATCAGCTGAAAGTTATACTTCATTTATTTTGGCTAAATGTTACATTTCTGTCAATTAAAATGACAAAGATGACAATGGACAAGATTCTTGTGTGTGCCAGGGATGAATACAATAGTACATCAATGTAAAAATGGAAATAAACTACATTTGGCATGCTTCACAATCACATTAAAATACACTTCCCCCTCCACTAACAGGCACCTCAGTCCAAGCTTGTTCTTTTAAAGGAATAATCCCAGCACATCTTTACAAGCCAGGTTTTCACTTATCGCTTCTAATAAAATCCACCAACCAAAATAAAACTTAGAGTGTCCTTTTCCCTTGAATTACTTCATATTCCATAGGCAGACAATCAAATCTGGCTCTGGATGGCTGCATAGCTGTGATCATGTCACACAGTGTAAGAATAAACACAAAGATGGGCAAGGAAGGATGAAACCTCAGAAATCCCCTTTTGTGACTCCACAGGCTTTTCATTAGACAACACAAAAGTAAAAAGGATGATATGCTGAAGAGCATTTTAAAATGCTACTGGAATGTTCGGTAAGGTTATTTTTCAGTTCTAGCTGTGATCTACTAGTCTCTAGCTGTCTTCTACATTCCCCATAAGAACAGATTGCAACACAAATTGCAACAGTGACTTGAATTAAGTATAATAATAGGTTTTTCAGATATATTTTCAGCTTTCAAGGACTAAATAGATGTGATGGATAAAGCCAGGACTAAATATATGTGATGAATAAAGCCCCAGCTAAATTTGTACTCCTACTGCATCAATTTAAGTACAGGGGTTACCTGAGAACTGAAACATTAAATAAAGAATGCAAACTCTACTGGACTGAGTTTCTCTGCATGGGAAGGTGAAAGGTCCACAGTATTAAACTGCTGCCATCATTAGTTGCTTGTCTTGCATTATCCTGTGCCTTCTCAGTGCATTTATTGCCTGCTATGCACCTATGCACATAGCCTGGCACCTGAAGATGAGTAAAAGTCACACCACTTCACATTAGAAAAGGTTAAGGATCTCAAAGCACGCCTTTTGGTGAAGAACTTTGTGTGGTCCTGGACCAAATGAGCGCTCAGCCCTTACTGCTGCAGAATCCATACCCGGCTCCACACAATTGCTTCCCGCCTGAAGACAGCAACTCTATAGTTAACAGACTGCAAAGAATTTCCAAGAAATGTATAAAAAGCCCTGCTATGGGTTAGTCAAAGGTACAAGAAATGTCTAAATAGCAAGTAAAAATTGTTCCTAACTCGCCCAGATCCAGGCCTTTACAGGCTGTAAGCTCAACCACCCAGCTTCTTCCTCTGTTGTCTGTGGAAGAATTCCTCCAGCGAAAAGATCAAATCTATCCTTACTTTCTGGGTAAGAAAAATTTATGATTTCTGGTGAAAAAAATAAACCAGAATTTCAGTAATGATAAACTATGATGTATTTCACAGTAAAATTTACTGGAATATATTTATACAAAATTTCATAAGTCACTCAGATGCTACTCCTCTATTCAATTTTCTTCACCAAGCCACATTTACTCTCACCAAGAGTGTTTGTTCCAAAGTAAAGCACTTGATATCCTGATCTCCCAAGCATATGCTAGGTGGATGAAAAGTACCATGTGGCTACAAAAAGCCTGCATGCAACACTTCGTCCACTTCAATGAGAGACAGGCAGCCTACCAAAAGTTCTGAAAATCTTTTCACAAAGAAGGATAATTTTTGTACAGAATTCTAAAGATAAAAATAGCAGATTAGGAGTATGTTTATACAGCAAAACACCCTACTTAAGGATCCCTGTAGCAGACCAGGTCCACAGCACAGCCTAGGAGATATGCAGAATGACATGGTTCTCCTGGTAACATATCCAGGAACATGAAAGGCACAGGCATTTCCCAAAGTGGGTCCCACATGCACTGACATGAAGACTTAAATGAGTCTCTGCAAAAATTATGTGTGAAGAAAGTTGAGATGTCACCCTGATTCTGTGAAATCAAATGCATGTCTTGGATATGTGGGTCCAAACAAGCATCTAGAAAGCACAGGGATGAGTCCTCTTAATACCCCGATCCCCTGGAGCTCTGGGGCGCAATGGGAGAGAGTAGGAGAGCATTGTGCACATCTCCTCCCTAGCTGCCCACAGCAGCTGAGGTGAGTTTTTACACGACAGGAACAACGAGAGGAGAGAACCTCACACTGACTTGGAAGAGAAAGGGGTCAGAGATGTCCCCTTTTTACTACATTTTTTTTTAAGCACAGTAGTGTAATTCAAAGAAACTCTCTGTTATCCTTCTCCCTGAAGTGCAAAATTACAAATGGTGACACCAAGCTAATCTTTGTGAACATTTAAAATGGGAATTTATAATAAGACAAATAGCTCAGAACACTCCAAATATATACTACATAGGAACAGAAAGAAAAAGAATAGTTCCCTTGTCAACAGCATGAAACATACTGGATGAGATCAGGATTATGACTGTCAAAACCTGTCAACAGCATTTACAATTTTCTGCATTCCATTGCATATATTTCCCTGTATCACTGCAAATCCAAATAATATTGTCAATGACTGGAGACCAGATCAGGATTTACAAATGTCAGAAACTGCTTTGCGCCCTGATCATCAGTGAGATAGTTTATAAATTACGCATTGCAGAAGAGCAAATTAGTGCACTGCTTTACAATTATTAAATTCAGAATTTTATACAGATTTGAATTAGTAATTAAAAAAGAAAGGTCTTCTATTTCTTCTCTACTGTACAAATCAAAGGAAAATTGCATGCAAGAGTACTCATAAGTGCATGTAGGAATGGAGCATGTACCCGCAGCTAATGAACAACCTGCCTTGCAATGATGATACAGCTGATACAAATTTGTCTGTCAGTTCTGTAGAACTCAAATAATTTTGATTGCCAAGCAGCTTTCAGGACACAGCTCTTTGCACAGCATTTCTGTCTTCTCTCAGGAGAGTGACATAAGCAGTTTTGAGATAAAATTTTGGGTTTGGATCAGATCATTCAACCTTTTCTGGCATTGTACACTTTGCCTCAGAAGTAGTCTCAGAAACCCATGGCTTCTGTGAGCATTTTAGTCACTGCAGAAGGACTAAGATCACCTATGTGATCAATGACTAACATTTCTAGCAAGAATGTGAGAGCTGAAATGCATTCTTAGCCAAAAATATTAACGTTAATAGGAAAAACAATAATTTATAGTCTTTCTTTATCCATTAAGAACTAAGTCCTACATACATGACACTGAAAAGAGACAGCAAGCATTTAACATTTCTTGCTACCATCAACACAGTTAGTAGCATCAAAAAAAATTTTAAAAACTGCCTTAGCCCTGCCTTTCCCAGCACATGCTCTCTGTCTCTGTTCAGCTCTTTATGCCATCACTTTATTATCCAAGAATAGGCAATGAAGTAAAGACTCCTGTCTGGACTTATGAGAGGTACTTCCTGCTCTGAAGTTAGGAGAGGTGGTTTTACATTGAGAGGGACTTTGCACTTGAGAAGAGGAAAAAAAATCACTATTTTGATGGAGAACATCTCTCTCTCCCGAGGCCAAAGAAAATGCCTTCCTCTGCTGAACGAAAAAGCTGATCCAGGAATACTCAGGCCACTGCCAGTGAGTTTGAAAAATCAGTTATTTTGACACATATAGGTCTATTAACTGAAAAAAGCTCAAGCTGGCTCTAACCTTGGGAAGGGACACAGCACATTTATTACAGTTCTCATAAGGAAGGATTAATGTTAACTGTGCGTGTTGCTACGTGATCAGGCAAGTGATTACAGAGGAGGAATATTTCAATCAGAACAGTATGACAGTTACAAGTACAAAAAAGCAGTCAGTAATTTTCAGCATTGTTACCAGTCCTGTGATTTAGAAGGAAACACACTGCAGGACAGCACAGATTATATACAAAGAATTTGTTATGCCAGCAAACAGAAGTTTCTAGAAAGCTTTAATTGGGGAGAGCTTTTTCAGAAAAAAAAAAATCTGCTTTCATTTCATATAGGAAGGCATAGTATGTTTGCCACTTAACAGAGCATTAGTAGGTCTTCCATAAACCCATATATTAGTGAATGGGTTGTGAAGGTAACACTGAATTCATCTGGATTTCTACATCTGAATGTATTTTGAGAGTGCAAGCTGAATACACATGGCTAATAACAGCTATGAAAACAGAAGCCTTATGCACTGAAAGGTAACCAATAAACCATTGCAGATGAACCACCAGCAAAAGCCTGAGATTTATGCTTGCAGTGGGTTGACCTTGGCTGGTGCTCATCAAGTTGCTGTCACTCCTCTCCTCAGCAGGAGGCGAAGGGGAGGGAGAAAATGAGATGGGGAAGGTTTAATTTATTCTCTACTTCCCATCAACATGGGATGTCCAGCCACTTCTTGGTAAGCAGGGCTTCAGTAGGCATGGCAGTCATTATGGAAGACAAATGGAATAATGAGTGCCCCTGCCCTCCTTTCTCTCAGCTTTTATTGCTGTGCAGGCATGGTATGGTTTGGAATACCCCTTTGGTCAGCTGGATCAGCTGTCCTGGCTACGGCCCCTGCCAAGGTCTTGCCCACCCCCAGCCCACAGGCAAGAGGGGAATGTTGGAGAGAGCATTGCTGAGGTGCCAGCACTGCTCAGCCAGAGCCAAAACACTGGGGTGTGAGCAGCAGCTTCCTAGGGACCAACACAGCACAGCTCAGGGAGGCCTGCAGTGTGGCAAATGAGCTCCAGCCCAGCCAGACCCAAGGCAGTGCCAAGAAACAAGACTGCCTGGGCTGATAGTTACTCTTTCCCCAGCAAACCCCAAACCACTTGCACTTCTACATATGTTTTAGGCAACTTTTTCTTGTGCCTCCTTCATTCTGTTCACAGGCCTTAGGCTGCTTGGAAGGAATCAAGTGATGATTTCACGTGTAAAAAGCTATGGAAATCTCAAATTATCTATTTGAGAGAGAGTATCTGCATGTAAAAATGGCATTTTCACAGATAGCTGCTCATCTGATACTTAGTAACATTTTATTACTTGAAAACAACAAAAAACCACCTTTTTCCACTCTTAAGAGAAAAATTATTTCCCTGAATAAAATGCTGTCAAGTTTCACCAAGACTCTGAAATGAAATGAGATTGTGGTTTTTTTCTATAATTTATTATAACACATAATCCTAAATTATTTAGAAAGTTTTATACACCTTTAAAATTCATAAATATACTCCATACTTATTTCAAGAACTGTTATAATAAGTACTGTTAATTTCTCTATTTTGATTAACAACTATGAGGAAGATTAAAAAACTTGCTTTTTTTTCCCCAGGCACTTTATTCCAGGGCACAATTCTACTTACTCAAGTAAGCTGTAGCACTTGAATAAAGTGGACATTTATATTCCTAGTTTCACAAGAGGAAAAACTGGAAGCATCTCACTCTTTGTATATGTTTAGCAGGTTTCATTCTTTCCTGATGTTTTCCAAAACATGATTCTGTATGTGTATGTCTGTATATATACACATGAATCAGTGTATGTGTGTATATATATACACCAATTGTCACTGTTGCTTATTGCAATTTTACCACTTAATTAATCAAAATTAAATGGAAAATATGCATATAAATCCAACACAGAAATGTTACTGTTACATATTCTGTTATCTATTTTTGTATTGTAACTTATTGCAACATGTTTTAGTGCTACTTCTTTATAAAGGAATCAAAGAGAGAACTCTGGGGCAGAACCTGTCAATTCAAAAACTCAACAATATTCAAATTTACTATGAACTTATTATTTCTGAGGAGATTACTTGTTTCATCTATTTCACTTTCAACAAGACCTTTGTTTGAACCATTAAGAAATACATTTTAGTGACAAAATTCTTTCACAGATGTTTCAGAAATCTGCTCACTTTCAAAATGAAGAAATTAAATCTGATTTGCATTGTACAGTGGTTCAGACTGGGGCAAGACAAAGTGGCCTGAACATTCGTTTTCCAAATGAAACACTTAAATACCAGAAAACTAAAAAAACCCCGTAACTGAGTAATCATTTTCAAATACAAGCTCAAAATGAAAAAAGTCACCATTCAGTACCTTTCAGGGACTGGAAACTGTGTGTGAACAAAAATTCATGGCAAGTTTAAAGGACTAAGAATACAAATTAAATCTCTTGCCCACTACCTTTTTTTTTTTTTTTTAAATATTTAAGAATAGCCAGAAAGAATAGAGAAACTCTGCCTGAATCCCTTTTGGCCTAAGCTTTCATCAGCAAGAGGAGTTGGTTGGTTGTTCTTATACTCCAGAGCACAGGCACTGTTGCTGTGGTGGACCCGCAGTGCTGCTGCTCAGCCTTTAATATGGACAATTGCAAAAACCACTTATTTTCTAGGGCCTTCCTGCTGCTGCTGCCCTATCACACTCCCTCGTCCTTTCTGACCAGAAGCCAACGCTATTTAGCCAGTAATAGACTAGAGCAACATTGTAAACAGAATTCATGTTTTAAGCTGCCAAGCTTGACCGGTACTTTGATCCCTTACAGACACGGGTAATATGGGCCATTTGCAAGCAATATGGGTCGTGCCCTGAGGAAGGAAAATTGCCCTGCACCTCCTCTCACCAGCAATAACACCACGGCTTCAAACTTACTCCTTTCATACAAAGAAATTGGCTCACACCTTTTTAATGCAAAAGGCAACTGGCACCCATGGTAATTTTTTTTGCTATCCCCAACAAGCAGACTGCAAAAACTTTATCTGTGAAGGACTCAAATTTCAGTGAATGAAAAAAACCAGAAAACTTGGGTGAGAGTGTACCATGGCATCATATCTGTAGAGTGATTCATGCTGAAATGTTCCTTTTCACTTTCATTCTCTCACATCTGTGATGACAAAAAAAATAAATCAGTGCTATTATTTAACTAACCTGACCTTTTCTTATAAGAGTTTTCTGGGTGTTCTTCTAGAACTTTTGTGCATTCCATATCGGGATTCTCCAAAATATAATTAATAGTAAGATATATAAAATGGAAGAGAAGAAACCTTACATAATTCACATGAAATAGAATAGGATGTGATGAACAAGTCAGTGTTTTATTTTTCCCAGATTGATATTCCACAATAAACACTTTCAGATGAATCATTAGTTTCAGTGATTTCCACACCATTTCATTTGTAGTCTTAAAGGATAAAAGAAAAATTATTTTCAGTAACAAACATGACATCAGATTCAGAATTCAGTACGGAAACAGCAAAACAACAAAACTAGATTACAACCCATTCAAAAATTGCTTGTACAAAAAGGTGTTACAGTAAGAGACTGGGCATCAAACTCGCAATGCCTGAATCCATATAATGCAAAAGCACAAAAGCTACACATTTTAAAGTCCCAGTGTACTGAAAGACTTGAGAAAACTGAGCTCTCCAAGGCAAGTGGGTAAAGACACAAGTATTTCAGAAGATGCAGTATTTCAGAAAAATATTCAGAAGGCAGGATTCAGACATAGTTGTAAAGCAGCACTCCCAAAATTCTGGAAACGATTGCATCAGAAATTATGGTACATAGATCAAAAAGAAAGCAAAACAATAAATAAGGAAAAATTCTGACGGGCAGCCATCTCACTGGAATCATTTGAATCAATTTTCTAAAATCACTAAGCTTCTAGGCACACATGCACACACCCTATTCAAAGGTTACTGAAAAAGTGCTTTAAATTTATCAAGTCCACTTTCTCAGCAGCATTCTGTCATTTCACAGCTGAAAACAAAAGCCACCAAAAACTGCATCAGCGTGGGTGGTAAAGCTCTTATCTCTTACCAGGCTGACAATAAGGGGAAAAAAAATAACCCAAATTGAAGATGATGACCTGAAATATTCTAAACTCCTATTAAAACACAAGTCTAGCATTTCTCATGTAGTTTATTGTAGCTTCTCTCCTCAATTAACAGTGAAAAACGTAAATACACTGCTCAGTAATGCAACATTTATTAGTCAATGCCAATTAGCCATAGCTGTGCTGCAGCATTAACAAGTTGTGCTCATCCTAAAGTAGTGCAATCCAGTTCCAAAGCATCCCCAGTGGGGGGCCTGTGCCCGTCTGGCTCAGTGAAAGCTCCTGCGACAAGCACACCCTCATCCACTCACCCAAACCTTTCAAGCAGTTTTAAATAGATAGCCTGTAAATTCCCATCCTTTCATATCATTAGGAAAAATAAGAATGCTTCTTTTTCCATTAAGACACGGCTCTTGCTTCTAACCTATATGGGTCAGAACAAAATAATGAAACATTATTCAGGGAAAAAGTTATTTGGAGTAGGTTATTTAAAGGTCTCAGAAACATCTTATTTTTCCTTTCCCCTTCCCATCTCAGAAGCCTATATAATTGATGTATGACACTAGAGTACATTTTTTACAACAGGAAAAGCATTAAAAATCGTAAAAAAATAATACTTTTTCCATGTGCTAGAATATTTACAGAAACTGAGAAGAGCTTTAAACAAAATTGGTCTCAAAAGGCAAGAGACTGATGGTGACAACTTAAGACAAAACCATCAAAAGCAAGTCATCATCGACTTCCTTTTCCATCTTTCCTCCTCTCTTCCATGCCCCAACATTTTAGCTGAATGCTGTAAGCTGATGGCATACACCTACTTCTTTGGGGAAATGCAATGATGTACTGTTCCAGTTTCACCACAATAACAAAGTAAAACACTGCTAATTACAAACATAGAAAAGAGAGTTGAAACTGGGAGCGGCGCTGCATTTGAATTAACTGTGATTTATGGTCATCTCTGTTAAAAAAACAGATAAAGAATGAGCTGACAAAAAGTCCATTTGCCAACTGCTTCATTTTAATGAAAAAATCATGGAAAAGTTATAATGTAAAAATGATGGAGAATAAAATGTTTTATAGTCAAGAAAAAAAAATCTGTAGAGATAAAAAGGGCTATTCCAACTGGAACCTGTGCTACTCTAAAATAAACCACAAAATTTAGCTATTACTCATTCTGAGCTCACAGGCATAGAGTTTTGTTTGACATTAAAGTGATAATAACTGAGTGTTCCAGAGATACTGGAAAACATATTATGCAATAGTGGCTCAGAGTATTTCAACAGTGTGTAATGTAAGGGTAGCTAATTTAAGCTTCCCATAAGGGTTTCCGTGAATGGAAAGCATTTTGTTGAAGGCTAAAACTTCGCTGTTTACTATATTTGCTGAAAATGACATGACAAATATTTTGGGATTCAAAGAAGAGAAATGACAAGATTTAATCAGAGATGGGAAGGAGGATTCACAACTCAGTACTCAAAATGTTCATCCATAACAACAGGTCAAACATTAAAGTAAACAGTTCCTAAAATAAAGGGGAGAATAATTTAACTAGGTAACTGACTATGGATTTGCTTTTCCCTCTACAGAAATGATTTTACACAAGCAAAGAAAGTTTTTAAACAACTACTATTTTGTTCTTTTAGACGTAGTGAAAACATGTCCCTAATAACACTACACAAGCAAATCTAACCACAACCCATCATAACAGAAGTGGCATCTACTGTACACTTTTTTCCCGCAAATCAGTTTGAGAAAACTTTCTTTAAGGTGTGTTAAGACATGACATTGTTAATTGAGAACCAAAACTAAAACTGGAAGTGAAGCCAGCACTGGAAAGTAATCATAGTTTTCTATTTTTATTCTATTTGAATGATGTGAAATGAGTAGGTCATCAACTTTCTGTTCTTGAAAAAGTTATTACATAAATCTTTTAGGAATATGTTTATAGTTGACAAATCTGGCAGGGGGATTTGCTTTGGGTTTTAAACTTAAAATGATGTTTCCTTCCCATTCACTTTCTACAAAGGTGTCTACAAGAGCACAGTGGTCTGCTACAAGAAGTATTCATTGTAGTTCAATACTTCTCCTCAAAACTTTTCATTTATTGTAGTTCAATACTTCTCCTCAAAACTTTTCAGTCTCACTCATTAAACAAGAAAGCTGTGGGTGTTTCACACTTCTGCTTAAGGGGAACATTCTTAATGTCCATTGAATGCAAATACTCAAGAATCATTTCCACAAATGAATAGATTATTATTCATTTGGCCTATCAGTCTGGAATGAATGTAGCATTCTTCCCAATTCTGCACAATCTGTAGAGCAGCCAGTCATAAAGACAGCAGGATTGTAATACTCTGTTATATTGTCCTTACTGAATACTGCATGATACAGCTGGCAGGTCAAATTGGGACTTCTCTGGCTTCTGTACAGAAGTATTGTATGCTGATAGTATATAGTTCCTTTGGTTTGCAAAAAAATTCTAAACACTAACCAAAATGAAAAAACTAATGTTAATGTTCCATACTAATGAACTAAATTACAGGCATGTTGTTAAATAATTATTCAAAATCAGAATATGTATTTGCAAACAGGGATTGTACTTAACAAGGTATCCCCACCACTGTAACACCTCCAGGTAAGGCTCTTTCCAGTTCCAAAAAAAGCACTCCATCAACATACTGGTAACAAAGTTTGAGTAGTTAAATTTTTGTTATTGATACTGGTTTCCTTCTCTCCTGCCCCCCTCAGAATCACCTGTTGTTCTGGCTTTTTTTTAAAGTATCCACACAATATTGCCTTCAGTTCCTACTTGTCCCTTCTTCCCTACAATGTAAGTCAACAGCAAACATGATTTAGTATTGAACCACCTTCCTCCTTTACTCTCTCCTCTTCCAAAAGTCCAGTGTTCCTGAGGGTTTCTCTGAGTAATGACTCAGCCATCTCTGGAGTTTTACCATGTAGCTTTAGCTAAAAGAAATTCACCATAAATTATTACCTACAGCGTGCCATCAGCAATGATCCCTGTAATCCAATGCATAACAGACAAGCATCATTAACTAAGGGATTATTTAATTAATCCTTAACTGGAGCTGGTGCTAAAACTCTCTTATATCCAGTCAGACTGCTATTCTGCATAAAGAGACATCTAAGAGGGACACCTTTTAAAAAACAACTTGAGTTTACTCACTATTTGGTTTCCTTTCCTTTTTTGAACTCTGCATTAAGATTCTTTTACTTTCCTCCCAGAGCAAGCAACAACACAAATAATGTATATCTAATCTCTCACTGAGCCTTTTACCCTGCAGGAAGATTGTCTTGAAATACTCTCCTTACCCTTCCAAGCTAACTCCACATAATCCCTTTGAAAAATTCTCCAGAGTTTTGACTTAGTACACTGGATGAATAACAACTCATATTATATATTAATATATCCAGGAAAAAAAAATAAATTCTACTCCTGATTGTCTTCAATATTCAGAAACAATAATTTTCCAAAGGAACAAAATAAGCAAGAGGGGAAAATGAGAGAAATATGAAACAACAGAACAAAATAACTTTGGAACCTACAGCAGTAACCTTAAATTCACTCTTAAATATTAGCTGCCCTTCCACATGTGACTAATGTAAAGATTAATAGTCTGAATATTATCTTAGCAAGTCTCACTAAGCCCATCGACTTCACTCGAGCCATGTGCACCAGAGCAAGAAAGAACACAGTTGGTCTAATTATAAATACATACTGTAACATGCCCTGAAGTAAAAAGTTATGCTGTGGGAATGCATTAAAACACAACGTACAACAAAAAAAACCTCAAACATTTAAGAAATAAGTATTCAGTGGTCTTTCTGTCTGAGCATTTCTTTCCATGTTTTTAGACTTCTTTTTGAGTGGCCAGAGAGTCTGAGCTAAAGCAATTAAATGCAATCCAGGTGCAAATTCTATAACTGAAAACAGAAGTAATGATAACTGAAAATGCTGCAGTGAAGCACTGAAGCCTGATCTTAACTGTAAACAAAGTAATTATAGCAAGGGCTAGCAGTAGGTTTAAAATTTGATATTTGTAATGAAGACGTTACAAGTTAAAAGAATGTCTGACTCGCCTAGAAGCAAAATCAGATTTAGAATATATGTGTACACGCACACACACACACACATATATATATATATGTATATATATTTTTCACCTTAGATTTAAGAAAGCCTGTGCACACATGCTAACACAAACAGCCAAGCTGACCTCTAAGGAGTCTTTGCATGGAAACAGATCTGAAATTAAAGAAATGATTCTAATACATAAACATCAATGAAAGCATTTTTTGTTTCTAAGGTAGCAGAAAAGAAATCAGATTAAAGCCTAATTCAATGTGGGCGCAGGTGGGAGGAAGAATCATTGATATTGGAAAACACTGGTGAAAATTTATAGGTAATTGAAGTCTTCTACAAGTCTTTGTTGTTTGTTTTTTTTTATTTTCCTGGAAAAACATCTATAATGCAGACAGCATTCATCAAATGAAAATTTTACAGATGAGTAAAATAACCAGTTCAAAAGAGGCTATATATAATATTACCAGAATAGTGCTGCTCTGACTCACCTGTCATTGTAAACCTCAGATTCTTTTCTACATTACTGGAACCCACCCCCTCATCTACTTCTCCAATCTACACGGTGCCATTTAACATCACACCACACACTTAATAAAGCTTATCTATCATTAAAATCGTGAAATAATCCCGAGCTGAGTTCATCAAGCAGATTTCTTTCTCAGAACCTGTAGGCCTGTTCAGTAATTTTTTGTCTGACAATTTTAATGAATAGTTTCAATACCTATTTATAATTTTTGCATGAAAAGTACATATGCATAGCACCTTAATTTTCTAAGTTGAAATTATATAGGACTTGGTGGAACTTCCAGCTTGCATCTCTGATTGCAGCATTCTGACAGTAATCACTGGGTTTTCACATGCAAATCAGGGTGCCAGTCTTACAAACCAGCTTCCCATGGGTATTAAGATGCACATAGATACTCTTGGGCACAGCTGTATGGATCGCATGCAGAGAGCATGACTGGAACCAAAATACAAAAAAAAAAAAAAAAAACAAACCACAATTTTTAAAATATATATTACTGTATCTACACATTTCATATCTGGTCTATTTCTAATATCCTTGTTTCTGTTAGAAGGAGAAAAATGACCAGAACTACTGTTCACACATTACAGTGTTTTGAGGAGTTTATTTTATCATTCCCCTAATCCTCTGTTCCAAAAAGATGTCATAGCACTGAACTATTTTAATAGAAAGAGGAAAATTTACTCTTTAGTTTTATAGAAAAAAATCCCAAAAAACAAAACCCAGAACATAAGAACAGTCCCAGACTGAATCACAGGACAATCCTGATACAAAATGGAAATAAGGTACACTTTTCAAACCGAGACAAAAACACTGCATTTTCCTTTCACTGAAAACATGGAATTAAAGATGTATGCTTTCTGAAAAATGTGTGTTAGCTCATTTACTTGGATGGGGGAGACCTGCCCATTTTCACAGAGGGTGGACTTTGGTTTATTCTGCAGATGACCAAAGTTAAATTGGTGATTTAAATATGTGGCCAAGTGCCAAACAAACCACCTGCTCCAATTTCAGCCTCAGACCTGTGCGCAGATTCTCTCACCACCTTTAGCTCAGCGGAAGAGTTTCCTCGTTCTCAGTAACTGATAAAGGTCAGGTACATGCAATATTTACAAGCTTACAGAGCATTCTGAGGCAGTTTGGAGCCAGAAATACTACACTTTAGTTTAGTGTCATATTTCTGCAATTTCAGTTCCAGGTTCAGTTTTAGCACTTCAAGACTGTTCTGAAAGTTAGAATTTCAAATAGCACAATCAAACCAGTCACTTCTGAACTTAAATGCAAAAAATGCAAGGTAGTCTAGTTATTCTACCATAATTTTTGGTATATAGCAGAAGCTGGCCATTTGTCATTTATGTTATACCTGATGTTCAATGCGAGTGAACAACAAATATGCAGCCATTACTTCTTGTTCACTAAGGGAGAAAATAAGAGTCTCATCCATTTCAGTTACATGTATTGGATCTAGTGATACATGCTCTAACTTATTTTCTTTTATTCTGACCTGTGAATCCAGAGACACTAAGTAATGAAACTGAACATAACATGAACAAAGGTTTGGTGTGTTAAGAAATTACAAGGTTGTTCTGACCTTCAATTAAGTATCTAGGGGGAAATAAAAAAAAAAAAAAAAAAAAGTAATTTCAGTTTTCAGCAAGACCCTCAAAACACAAACAAGATTACTGAGAGGTCAGCAACAGTAAATCTGATTTGTTCATCCCACGCAAGCCAAATCAACATTTGCACCTCAAAGCCAGCTAAATCAGGTGTTGGTTTGCCTTGGCTGGTACAAAGAGCATGAACATTAGGGAGTTTCTGTCTGGTCATTTTTTGTAGCTACAATTAAGAACACATGAACAGACGTAGCAAGATAATTTGGGTATACTCACACCAGCTGTAATTACAAGAACTGAAAAATGTATGTGTCCTGGTAGAAACACCATATATTGATGAGGTGTAAAGATGGGGTGAGCTTGACAATAACTCCATGGTTACAAAAACCCTAGAACTGCCTGGGTTGAAAGGGACCCTAAAGATCATCTCATTCCAACCCCCCTGCCATGGACAGGGACACCTTTCACTACACCAGGCTGCTCAGAGCTCCATCCAACCTGGCCTTAAACATCTCCATGCCACCAAAAAGAAAATATGCTTCTGCAGACTTCCCTCAGCTGATGAATACCACCCTAGGGCCTTGCTTTCTGGATGGGTCCTATACATTAATACACTTGAATAAAAATCAGATCTAAAGTACTAGAGGCAGTTTCTGAATTCTACATTCACCAGGTTAGTTAAATTTAGCTGCCATATTCCTCCATAACAATTTAAACAACAAATGAAACAGTCACATTTTACTTCCATACACTTTCACCACAGCATTATCATGAAGGTATCATGAGATGCCAGGCTTCTCTTAAGTGTTGGAAAAAAAAGAGGCAACATTGAGTGGCCACTCAATGACAGATAAATATAGATGAAGAGGAAGAAGTGCAAGTGGAGACATTTTTTTAATATATCAGTAGTTTTTCAGAAATGTAAACTAGAAGTTAGGAACTTTCAGGAAAACAACACAGTACTCATTTTGCTGTTGTCTAAATCCATGGTCTGTGCACATCAGTGCTGTGTGTCATCTTGGTCTCCTATCTCAAAACAAGATACAGTAGAACTAGAAATTATTTGTAGAAGGGAAACTTAAGATGGACAAAGTTAAAAGAACTTCTGTACAAAAAAATCCCCACATAAAGCAAAAAACCACTTCAATCTCTTTCCAGAAAGACATAGCTCAGGGGAGAAATAACAAACGCCTATAAAAACACGGTCCTCAAGGTCAAGGTGATAAAAATTGATTCTTCGCTCTGTCTTCCAAAATAAGGAGCAGGAGGCATCAACTGAAACTAACAGGAAACAGCTTCAAAACCAGATGACGTGACTCATCACCCAGCAAACGTTGATCTGTGAACTTCCCTGCTAATGGGTGTTTAGAGAGGCAGAGGTTATGTCTAGATTTAAGGAAGACCGAACACATTTGAGTAGAAGAAGGTTGTTAAAGATTAATAAGTACACAGAAACTACATCCAGCCCTGCAGCACTTGATGCAAAGAAGAGCTGGAAAGGTAAAATAGATACTTCAGCCACTTTTTACAGCCATCATTGTACACAGAACAAGGGTTTAAATGGACCTCCAGACTGACCTTCTGGCCACCCTGATGCTATGTTGGATATAAAGATGAAGTATTACAGTAAAGATAGAACAACCTTCTGTACTAGTAAAGGAAATTTAACAAACCAAAAAATTGCTACATTTAATGTAGAATAGAATGGTAAACTGAACAGCTTCATAAAGCTCCAGCTGCAAAAGTATTTGGAAATGTTAAATCTTTGCCATGTATTTAAGAATTTTATATTGCTCTGTTACTCCCCAGCCATTCTAAATGTAGAATTTTAGGGCTATTACTACATAGCGGAAGTACTTAGGAAGAAACCACAGATTTGCTTTTAATTTTTGTAAGCAATATCTGGCCATTCTCTCATCACACTCCTGTGTTCTGTATTTTTTGTTGATGTTTATTTCAGTTCTCTACATAAAATACAACAGAATCTATCAGCTGTTATTATATATTGTTGTTTTCTCTGTGATCATATGTTCAGTCTACATCCAGATCTTACAGGCTATCCAGA
Source organism: Aleadryas rufinucha (assembly GCA_013397815.1). Taxonomy (NCBI): domain Eukaryota; kingdom Metazoa; phylum Chordata; class Aves; order Passeriformes; genus Aleadryas; species Aleadryas rufinucha. The sequence goes on along the minus strand of VZTH01015464.1, from coordinate 8,978 downwards.
TAAGAAGCTACAGGCAGATGTTGGGATGATGGGGTGGACAGGGAAGGTGCAACACAAAATAATGTTTTCCAGTGAATTTTTCATGACCACATACTGTACGTACTTCTAACTTTTACAGCAAAAATGAACAGTCATTATAAATTACTGATAAAGGCAAAACCTCTTTTTCAAATAAACAAATCAAGATAGATAGAATATGTTAAAACCCAAAACCCCATAACAATGCAGGGGAGAATATTGCAGGTCGGTTTGATTTTTTTTTGTTTTTTTTTTTTTTTTTTAACTCCATTAAGTTTTGAGGGGAGGAATGAAGACACACAGAGAAATATCTCCCCCAAAACCATGTCTTGTCTTCTGGCAGAAGNCAGGAGAGTGAACTTCATTTTTCACAACACTAAGATGCAAAGGATCATAGCCCATTTGCCTGCCCCTGCCTCAAGCGTTTCACATTTTAATAACTGCAAGACTGAATTCCGAAAAATATTCTACAGAAGATGAAGCAACTTTTTAATGGGTTTTTTTCCTCATTTTTAGTTGCTATTTTCTCCACCTAACACTATCAGGCAAATGACAGCTGGAAACATCATGTTTCAGCCAGGAACACAAGTCTTGAAAGCAGATGGTAAATAAGCTTACTGCAGAATCATAACAGACTGATAGAAATAATCATGTGAGCAAAGCTACCTCAGAGCCAGACAAACACAAGAAATATTTTTATGGCCAAGTTTACAACTGAAAACATTTTCTTTGCGTTACATGCCAGATCCTACAGCAGTGATAAAACTGAGACACGCACCTGAAATTTTATTGTGTTTTTTGAGCAGGCTGTGCCTGAGGCAGACACAGGCCTATGGAGCTGAAGAGAAGGGATGAGCAGGATGGTCACTGGATTTAGAGACCTTCTCAAGACCTCGGAAAAGCACAAGTGGATGTCTCTGTCTGGAGAAGCCCCTGATCAGGGAAGGATAAGAACTGTCCCTGCACGTGGCTGTAAAACACTCGCACGCTGCTCCCTGCTCTGTCCCCACCTTGGTGCTCACTCAGTGTAGGAACAAATGAGCTCCTACTGCGAATGCCTTCACTGCCTCAATGTCCCAAAGTGCTAATTACAGCACACAGAAAGGAATGTTTGGCTTGGATTGGTAAGATTCTGACAAACTGAATGTGCTTTACATACCATTTTTAATTCTCTTCTCTCAGCAGAAAAAAATGGCAGGCTATAACAACGCTTTTAAGAAAACAGTTGATAATTAAGATTAAAGAACTCCCCAGAAGGCTGAAAGGTTAAGAGGATCCCTAAGTTAAAGAGGATCTGTCTCCCTACATAAAATACTCTCAGAAGAAAAATTCAGACAAAGCTTTTCACAGTCTCAGAGAGATTTGATCTGTGCATCTTGGATAAATGAAGAGCTTGGTTTTTGTTAGCTGGAAATTTGAAATTTGTTTAGTGCAGCATTCGCCTATGGATCATTTGTTACAATTATACTACTTAATGTATTCTAATAGGATTCGTCTTCCTGAGGCATCCAAGTTGTTTATAAATAGCCTAGATAATATGATGACAAATAATACATGTTTATGAAAAAAAAATTATATTTCAGCTCAAGATAACTTATTATTACCTTATTGCAAACATGCAAAAAAACTCCAAGTAGAGCACCACAGAAAGATGTTTTATTTAAATCAATCCACACTGAAAAACTTACCCCCAGCAAATATCTCCAATCTTGAAACTATAAAGCACTAACTAGACAGGTAAAAGTGTTTTTACCTTTGAGCTGCTACAAACAATTAACAATACAGAGGAATGCAACCCCAGAAAGTCCCTTCACTTACAAGCTTTAGTAATTTTCATAACTTGCAAACTCAAAAAAGCTCCTAAGCAAAGGACTTTCTTCTGAAGCTATCCTAAATTTTACTTGCTCCACCTTTTTTTTTTTTACATGGTGGAAAACAATTTGGCTTTTATCCTAAGATTATGGGGTTTTGTGGGTTTGTTATTCAATGTGAGAAACGTACAGTTTATTTGCAGGGGGAAAAAAGGAAAGAGTAACAGACAAACAACAGAGAAACTGCAATATGTGAATAATAATAAAATATATAGAAATACACCAGGCCTATGAGACAGGGATGGCTTGGACAGCATGGCAGACAGATGTAAAACGAGTTTATCAGAACTAGCTACAAACTACTGCAACAAAAATGATGAAATCCAAGTGATTAAAAGAAAGCAAGGAAAACTCAGAAAACATTAGGCCAAAACCAGCTAATTTTTCTTTTTCCTTTTAATTGAAATTCTTTACTTTAGACCCTGATAGACTGAAATTAATCTGGCTGAAGGCCACCAAATAGATTGCTACAGCACATCATCTCTAAGGCTGAGAGAGCTTAAAAGCCTAAATTTCAAGCAAAACCCTATTTCTGTCTTCCAGCTACACAGTGGGAGGGCATAGGTATGACTGTCCTCCATGGTGCAGAGTGACAGGATGAGAGACAAGGGATGCAAGTTGGAATGTGGGCGATTCCAGACAGAAGTAAGGGAATTTTGTTCCCCTTGAGGCTGCTAACACACTGGAACAATTTGCCCAGAGGCACCATGGAGTTTTCATTTCTAGAGACATTCAACAGTCAGCTGGTCATGAGCCTTATAAATCTTAAGTTTAAAAAAACAAACCAAACCAAACCAAGCCTGTCTGTGTTCAAGAAGTGTTTGGACCAGGCACAGGGTGTGATTCTTGGAGAGTCCTGTGTAGGGTCAGGGGCTGGACTTGACGATTCTGATGGGTCCCTTCCAACTCAGAATATTCTAAAGAAAAACCAACCCACCTAAAAAACTGTAATATAGTCTCAGACTGAAATGCTTAACCTCCAGCACTTTAGCAAGTGCTCATTAGTTACAGCATGGTGTATTTGGATTTTAATTTCAGTGGCTGGTTGCAAACTTCCACCTGTTCAGGTGTGAGTTAGAAAGCAAACAAAGGTGTGCTGATGACACAATTTAGGTTATTAACAACACTGGACAAGCAGTGACCAAATAACACTACTAGTCAATAACAAAACTACTAGTCAAAAACAGCATGAACATATCTTTCTTCCCACATTTTCCGAGGAAATTACTGTCAGCTTTCTCAAAGACATGTCTAATAGAAAACAAGAGTTTCTTTCTGCCATTCAGAAGGGGAGATGTGATGAATGAACCGATTCCCAAGTCTCTCCAACCATCCTGCAAACTGTGGCAATGACACTGTTTAGCCAGGCTTGAGTTTCTGTTCCCACCTCGTCTGGTTGCTCTGTCTCAGCCTTAGAATCATGGAAATCTAATCTGGAAATCCAGAGAGCCACACACCTACCCCCTGCTCCACTAAATGGTGTGTTGGGTGGATTGGAGGAAATGCCATCTATTGGAACAAGTGGGAATCCAACACCAAAACAAACTCTCTCATAGAAACCTCAAACATATGGACTAGCAGTCTACAAGTACATCACCCATTTCAACAGGATTCCTTAGAAAAGAAAACAAAACCCCAAACAACCCACAACCAGGA
>VZTH01015463.1:27867-81019 GCA_013397815.1 Aleadryas rufinucha | reverse complement strand
TGTCCCTGCCATTGGCAGGGGGTTGAAACTGGATAAACTTTAAGTTCCCTTCCAACCCAAACTGTTCCATGATTCTATGTTCCATACAGCTCATGGCTTCTGTGTCCCTTCCTAAATGGATCACAGGATGTTTTTGGAACACTGCAANTTTTTGTGGGACACCGGAATTAAAAAAAAAAAAAAAAAAACCTCTAAAAAACTTCAGCCCACTTGTTGGCTCTGCTGTGGCCGAGTGGCAGCGGGGTCACTTCCCTGTGACTCATCTCCTTTGGGCTGTTTGGGGGGAACCAGAAGGGTTTTTAAAGCTCTTTTAGTGGTCACTCAGATTTTGCAACGCCACTGGAAGTGTTTTCTCATCCCCACATGAAAATGAGCAATTCTGCTGCAGTTTCACCATCTGTAAACATGAAGCTGCAGCAGATTTTTGCAGCCTACGAGGAATCACAGAGGAGAGCAGAGGAGTTTGGGGATGGTAATTCTGCTCTCAGCTGGCCCTTTACCTCCCTGTGTGCTCCAGTGAGCTTGGGAAGCAGCTGCATTTGTGGAATATGGATGTCCTGGTTTATCACCATGGTTTGTGCTCCCTCTTTATCACAGAATCCCAGAATGGTTTGGGTTGGAAGGGACTTTAAAGCTCACCTTGTTCCACCCCCTGCCATGGGCAGAGACACCTTCCACTAAATCTGCCATTAAAGTGGGATTTCTTGCTTTCCATACTCTGCACTGCCAAATGGGCTTTTTTCTGCTCTAGTTGGATCAGCCCTTTCTTCCATGATTTCTGTCTCTAGTTGTGTCTCCAGTTTGTTGTTCCAGCCTGTAAAATCACACTTGGAGCACACATTGTGTTGTCTGTGGACAGCAGGAATGAGGGAGCTGGGGAGCCTGGAGTGAACTGCTCCAAAGTGTCTCCTTTTCCCTCAGAAAGGGCCGTGTTCCCTTTCCAGATTGAACCAAATGTTCAGACTTTCCTCATAATTCCATTCATGCAGAACACACAGGGGCTGCTTTAACCTACTTTCCTTATTTGTCCAAAATATGACTCCTTCCCCACAAGCGTTTCCTCGCTGCATTCCTGAGCCTCAGCCTGAGAGTGGCCATCTGTTCACTCAGGGAAACTCCAGCCTCGGCTGTGCCTGGCTTTTCCAGGGTCCAGCCTGACTGCAGCAGTGAGAGGTGAAATGTGGATCCTGCACCCACAGCTTTGCTTGCAGCTCTTTTCTTTCCTGGAGAAGAGAAAGCTCCAGGGAGACCTTGGAGCACTTAGGGATTCCAGGAGAGCTGGAGAGGGACTTTGGACAAGGGCATGGAGGGACAAGACAAGGGGAAATGGCTGCCCACTGCCAGAGGGCAGGGATGGATGGGATATTGGGAAGAAATCCTTCCCTGTGAGGGTGCTGAGGCGCTGGCACAGGGTGCCCAGAGAAGCTGTGGCTGCCCCATCCCTGGAAGTGCCCAAGGCCAGGTTGGATGGGGCTTGGAACACCCTGGGATAGTGGAAGGTGTCCCTGCCCATGGCAGGGGTGGGACTGTATGATCTTTAAGTTCCCTCCCAACCCAAACCATTCCATGATTTTCTTCCCGCCATGCTCCTGAGCTCCAGGGCTGGGGCTGTGCCTCACCCCCAGCTCACATTCCCCGTTCCATCCTCACACTCCCAACATGTCCTTCAGCAGTTTGCTGTCTCAAGGCCTTTTGCCACGTTCATCTCAGCTGGTCCTCACTGTGCCCTTCCTGTGTCCCCAGGCTGGATCCTGATCGACCGCTGTGGGAAGCACTTTGGGACAATCCTCAACTACCTGCGGGACGGGGCCGTGCCGCTCCCGGAGAGCCGCCGGGAGATCGAGGAGCTGCTGGCTGAGGCCAAGTACTACCTGGTGCAGGGGCTGGCAGACGAGTGCCAGGCAGCCCTGCAGGTGGGCACGGGGCTCAGGGGCTGCTGGGGGTGGGCAGCATCATCTGGGCAGAGCAGGGTTTTCTCCTGGTCTTCACGTGGTGGTTTTGGAGGCTGGGATGGAAATTGGAATAGGTCATGTTGCCATCATCTGCTGGAGTCTGGCCATATCCAGGGAAACCAGCTTCTTCCCAGAGCTGCTGGGAGTCCTGTTGTGTTCTTTGTTATGCTCTGAGGTTCCCATCTAGGGTTTGATGCTGCTGTCACTGGTGTCCTGTCTGAGTGAAGCCCCATTCCAGATCCTGCTGTTTCACTGGGACATTCAGTGGTGGACAGCAGGAATGGACACCTCAGGTGCTCCCAGAAGAATGGTGCCTGGCCAGCCACGGCCTAGAAAGCACCAGTGGGACAGACTGGACACTGACCCCTCAGACAGATCATTCCCAGGAAATGTAGGTGTGCCCTGGGATCTGTTGTCACTCAGCTGCCGTTTGGTTCTCGCTCCCACAGAACAAGGACGCGTACGAGCCCTTCTGCAAGGTCCCGGTGATCACCTCCTCCAAGGAGGAGCAGAAGCTGATTGCAACCTCCAACAAGGTGAGAGAGACTGGGATGTGCTGTGGGGAGAGCTGGGGGTGTCCAGCCTGGAGAGGAAAAAGCTTTGAGGAGACCTCAGAGCTCCTTCCAGTGCCTAAAGGGGCTCCAAGAGAGCCAGAGAACTGGAGAAGGGATGGAGTGACAGGATGAGGGGTGATGCCTTTAAGCTGAAGGAGGGCAGGTTTAGATGGGTATTAGGAAAAAATCCTTCCCTGTGAGGGTGGGGAGGCCCTGGTTCAGGTTGCCCAGAGAAGCTATGGCTGCCCCATCCCTGGAAGTGTCCCAGGCCAGGTTGGATGGGGCTTGGAGCAACCTGTGCTAGTGGAAGGTGTCCCTGCCCGTGGCAGAGGGTGCTGATAAGACAGAAGGAAGACAAGAATAGATGAGGATCCAGCCCCAGAAGGGGTCAGGAGGGATTGCAGCCTCATTGCCAACCTGTGCATCCCAGGTATGCAGCAACAGCAGTAACACCACTGAAATCCCACTGGGAATTTGTCATTGCAGCTTCTCTGTGGGGCTTTGGGCTGAGCTGAGGTTGCAGCTCTGGCTGTGCTCCCTGGAACTCATCTGTGCTTTGTTTCTTACAGCCAGCAGTGAAGCTGCTCTATAACAGAAGCAACAACAAATATTCCTACACCAGGTAAGTGACTTCAGCTGGAATTGTTGGAAGTTTTTCATGGGCTAAAATCCACAGTAAGAGTTTCCTTTTTCTTCCCCCAGACCCAATGACTGATTGGTGTTGGCAGGCACTCCATTTTTTCCCAATTAATTTCAAACTGGAGTCAGAAGGGAGTCTGCTGCCATCAATGGAAGGCTGAGCCTGTGCTATTTCTGTGCCAGAGGAGTTTCTCTAATCCTTAGGTGCAGCTGGCAGAGGCTCCTGGCCAAGTGCTGTCTGCATTCCCATGGATTGCAGTGTGGCAGTTGAACACAGGGAGCTCAGTGAGTGCTGAAATCATCAAGTTGGGAGCCTTGTCCCCTTTCCCTTATTCCCTTATAAGTTTCATGCCTTAACAGTGCCCATCCAGCTGGTGCTGAGCTCAGGAATGGTTTGATTTGGCTGACAGGATTTTGCACCTGGGTGAAATGGCCTTGGACAGTTGTTCACAGGGCTGGTGCTGTTGTATTGCTGCTACTTCAGGTTTTCCTGCCTGTAGTAGTGAAATAATAAGAATAGTGCCTAAGGGTTTGCCCCATCCCTGGAAGTGTCCAGGGCCAGGTTGGACGGGGCTTGGAGCAACCTGTGATAGTGGAAGGTGTCCCTGCCCAGGGCAGGGGGTGGCACTGGATGGGCTTTAAGGTCCCTCCAACCCAAACCATCCTGGGACTCTGTGACCCAGCAATCTGTGTGCTCAGGGCTCTCAATGCTCCCTGCTCCCACTCTTCCCACGTGCTCTGTAAATTCCTGCTGCTGCCTCCATTCCCACAGCAACTCCGATGACAACATGCTGAAGAACATCGAGCTCTTTGACAAGCTGTCCCTGAGGTTCAACGGGAGGGTGCTCTTCATCAAGGATGTCATTGGGGATGAGATCTGCTGCTGGTCCTTCTACGGGCAGGGCCGCAAGATCGCCGAGGTCTGCTGCACCTCCATCGTGTACGCCACCGAGAAAAAGCAGACCAAGGTACAGGAAAACTGGGAATGCTCCAGCCTGGCAGCCTGGCAGCTGAACAGGCTGGCACTTTGTCATTGTTCAGCACCTCTGGAGGATAATCAATGCATTGAGAGTGGGGCAGCACCTGGAGCTCATCCTGGGGGTGGAGCAGGAGCTGCCTGCTCAGGGCCGGTAGCACTGGGCAGTTGGGATATTCCATAAAGCCCTGTGATATTCCATAGTGTTCAGCCCAGCTCTATCTTTAGACAAACTTTTGCATTTAACCACGTTTGTGTTTGGGGGTTGCAAGTGTAGGGTCGGAACTAAATGATCTTTAAGGTCCCTCCCAACCCAAACCATTCCCTGGTTCTACATTCCTGTGTAAGGAGGGATCCAGCAATAGTACACCTTCCCTGTATCCTTCCCTTTCCCAGGAGAGCTCTGCCTGGTTCTGGTAAGAACCCAACTGCTTGTTGGACTCAAAAACTGGAAGCAAATAATGGAATAGAAAGAACTGTGCCTGAAAGGATTTCTGTGGCTGGGGTGCAATTAAGAAATGGTAACAGCAGGCACCAGGAATCCAAACCGAGGTGACCTGGTGCCTGCAGCGAGTGACCTCCTGTTCCCTGCCTGCCAGGTGGAGTTCCCAGAAGCCCGAATTTACGAGGAGACCCTGAACATTCTGCTGTACGAATCCCAGGATGGGAGGGGGCCGGACAATGCCCTCCTGGAAGCCACGGGAGGGGCTGCAGGGCGCTCCCACCACCTGGAGGAGGACGAGGAGCGGGAGCGCATCGAGCGCGTGCGGAGGATCCACATCAAGCGCCCCGACGACAGGGCCCACCTGCACCAGTGAGCCTGGGGACCCCCCCAGCTCTGGGGAAGGGGCTGCCCTGCAGCAGGACCAGGCAGTGCAACTCCTGTCCAGCACAGTCTGTAAATTGTGATTTGTAACAAACTCTAGGTTATTTTGGGGTATTTAAATGCGGTAGTTGTAGGGCGAGGATCAGTGAGGTTACTGGGCAGCCTGGAAGGGCCTGTTGAGCAGCTGGAGAAATGCCCGGAATTTTTAGCACTCTTGTCGTTGCTGTTTTGTGCTGGAGAGGAGGAGGCCTGGCTTCCTGAGGCTTTGGTAACGATCCCGCACTTTAAATCCAAAACAACAAACAAAAGCTCAGCCAGCCACCCTGCTTCCCTCCAGGCACTCCCTGACCCTCCTGGGCTGGGGGGAAAGGCAGGGATCTGGACCCAGAGCTGCTGCACAGCTCCCTGCCTCCTAGGAGAGAGCTTGGGAGTGTCTTGGGTGATTCCCCAAGGGACAAATGGCACAGGCTGATGAGATTCCTGGAGTGCTGGGGGCAGAGGGACCCCTCGGAGCAGTGAGAGGGAGCAGGGGCTGCTCTCTTGGGTTCCCCACAGCTCTCAGGATCTGCTCCTCCAAGGGTTCAGGGGAGCTTCTGCAGCACTGAGCTGGGGACACCCAGCCCTGCTTTATCCCTACGGTTCAAGGTTAAAATTCCTCCCGAAGGAGGAGGATCAGGAGCAAATTGTCCATGGTTGCTTTCCCTGGGAGTGATGTTGGTACTGGTCAGTGCTTAGAGCTTCTGCCTGAGCCTGGATCTCAGCTGGGGTTTGGTTTCCAGCAGCTCCCAGGCAGCAGGAATCACAGCAGGTTCAATCCCCCCATGCAGGGGGGTCTTGGTGAGGGGCAGCAGCCCTGGTTCCCTTCTGGAACTGATCCAGGAACGTTGCCTTGCTCTGAGCGAGGGGAAAGAGAAGCAGGCACTGACCCAGAGGCAGATATTCCCAGTTTGACTTTATCCTGAGGGTATTCCAAGTCTTCCCAGCCTTGGCAGCTGTGTGTGGAAGGGCAGAGCACAGAGAAGGCCACTGCACTGTGGGTTTTTTACGAGTGCTTTTCTCTTGTCCATGAATGTTTTATCTACCTCCTGGTCTCCTGTTGCCTGTTGTGGAGTCAAGTGACAGCGCTGGTGGGAGGTGGGGTGTCATTCCCTAGGGCTGGGAGCAGAGCCACAGCTGTGCCACTTCAGGTCACCAGTCCTGGGAGGGAGAGAAGGCCGAGGTAGGAGGTGTTAAACTTGCACTGCAGCAGCACCGTGGGTGACACCAGAGCACTCTGCCCTGGGCTCGAGTTTCTTCTGACCCTTTCTCTGGAATATTTCACGTTGGCTTTAACAGCCAGACTCCTCTGGAGCAGCAGCTCTGTGTCCCTGCTCCAAGGATCCCTGCTCCTGGCTCAGGGCTGCTAAGGACGTGGGAACGGTGTAGAAACCAAAGGTGCTGCAGCAGCACCAGCCACGTTCTTCTGTTCCACAGAGCATTTACACCCCAGTTCCATGGAGCTCCTTGGTAGAGGCTGGAACACACCATGAAGTGGCTGTGCAGTTTTGGATCATCAAGTAAAGCTCAAAAGATTTCCAAGTTAGTCTGAGGCCATCTTTCTAGTAACCAAAGACTTCTCCACGTTGCAGGCAGCTGGTGGCTGTGGCAGGTGGGGGTGTTGGACCTGTCCCCTCTCCTCTTTCTCCTGCAGCTGCTGATTGTTCACTGAGAGCTCCACAGGCTCCCTGGGGTTCAGCAGCTCCAGCTCTGTCCTGACACCTCAGGGCTTCCAGTTTGAGTTGTACAGCACCTGTTTGCAGCACCCTCTGGGGTTGGAGCAGTGCACAGGGGGAAGGAGCCCGTGCCTCTCCTCTCCCCTCAGGGCTGGGATAAGCTGGGGGCGAGGCAGGGAAGTCCTGGATTGCTGTTTGTCCAGCACTGTGTGCTTTGGCACTTATCAGTGATCACTGGGCTGTTCCTGGGCATCTCAGCACCTGGAACAGCCCTGCTGGGGCTGGAGGCTGGGTCTCAGCAGAGGGTGAACAGGGACCAGCCCCAGTCCTGCAGCAAACCCTGCTCACTCCAGCAGGCTCAGGGCAGCTCATCCCCAACTGTGCTGACCTACCTGGGGGTCCCAGGCCAGGGGGACAGAGCAGCTTCAGCCCCAGGAGGTGACACCAGTGCTAAGCACCTGACAGGTCACAGCTACGTGATTAACTTCTCTGTAAATAGATCCTTAACTGGCTTCAGGCTTTTCCCTTTCAGGTTATGCAAACTAAGTTCTTAAAAACCAGGGGAGGGCTGTTTTTAATCTTTGTACAGCGCTTTGTAGAGCTGTTGGTTTAGCAAAGTCACTCCAGGAGAGTTTAAATTTCAATTTCAGTTTTGTTACTGCGTTTGTGGGCAGACTCTGCCTTAACTCACTCCTGAGCTCACCCTCTGGGTGCTGGAGTGGTGCAGCACAGCAGCCACTGTGCTGTCCTGGGGACTGTCCTTTACCTGCTGCCCCTGTCCTTGCTCTGGGCACGCCTTGGCCGTGCCCTTGCACAAATGCTCTCAGTCCTGAGCCTCGTTACCTTAAGTGGTTTTGCTCTGAGCTCTCAGGTGCAGCTGGGGCTCAGGGCAGGTGTCCTGGGCACAAGCAGCTCTTCAGATTATCCTTCCCTGCCTCCCAGTGCCAGGGAGAGCAGAGCTGGCTGCTTCCATCCTCCAGCACCACCAGTGACAGCACGGCCCAGGAGAGCTGAGGAAAGTCCCCTTGGGGAAGGGATTTTGTCCCCTCCCAGCTCCTGACACGGCTGGGGCTGCACGAGGAGGGGACAGGGACCAGCCCTGCTGACCCTTTCCCACCTTTGGTGACCCTGTAGCACCAAAGCAGCTGCTCCTGCACTTCCCCAAGGCAGGTTTGGATTCCCTGAGCCCCAGCACCCAGGGAAGGCTCCAAGCTCCCATCCTACCTTAGAGCAAAGCGTAGGTAGAACCTTTGAGTCTTAATGGAATTGTTTCATGGACAACAGCAAATTCCTGTTCTGTACAATCATTCCCACCTGTCCAGACTTCTGCACAGAACAAGCTTCAGCTGGATTTCAGTGTATGGTTGATGTTTGCAATATGTACTTTTGTTTTTTTTTTTTTAATATAACACAATAAATTAGAAGATATTTCATATTTACATGCGAGTCACTTTATTGCTTGCTTGAAGCTCGATGGCCTCGTGGGCTGTGGGGCTGGAGGAACTTTTGGGATGAAATAATCAGATCTCCATCCTAATTAATGTTCAGTTTGACCTCCCAGCCCTCCCTACGGGAGAGGCTCCAGCTTTTGGGATTCTCTCTGGTCAGTCTGCCCTGAGAAAAGGTGGTTTTAGGCCAGGGTTGACATTGATCTGCACTTTTTGCAGTGCTCCTGAGTAGTGACTCAAAGTACAGCTCAAGAAGCCTTTTGGCTTCTGTTGTAATCCTTCTTCTCTGTCTCAGAGATGGAGATTTTACCTTGGAACTTTGGGGATAAACATCCCTGTGACTGTAAAGAGCATCTCCTTCAGACAACGTTACAGCAACATCAGGGATTTTATTTATCTGTAGCTGAAGAGTTTTAAGCTATAAAAAAAAAGAGCCTAAAAGATGCAAACAAACTCTCAAATCACAGCAGCCCTGTGGCATCAGAGATTCCAGGGGAGATGTGAGGGCTGGTCTCATCCTGCAGGCTCCTTTCTGCTCCCAGCCAAGGCAGGGACTGGGAACAGGAACTGGTTCTCATCAAGACTTTCTCGGGGTTGACACCTGGGAGGAGAAGAGGAAGGAGCCATTAAATCAGGAATCCTCAAGGTGCCTGGGAAAAGAGGTGAGGGTGGAGTTTCTGTTTGCCCATTGGTACATGGAGAGAATTGTCTCTATCTCCAGTCTGCAGGATGGAGAACTCCACCTGGAATTCTTCCTTGGAGCTGTCAGCTCCTCGGAGGACCTGCTTGGATGACAAGAAGTGCCTTCCCTCCATCCCCCAACCCATTCCAGGCATAACTTGGCTGAGGGAGGCAACAAGAGGTGGAAAACATCACCTGAGGCCTCATTTTGCAGGTGCATGTTGAGTTTGGCTCAGGCTAAATCCTCTTTAAGTGCCCACACCAGGAGCCAGCCTTGCTCCCCTCACCCCTGGGACAATTCCTGCGCAATCCCTGCAGCTGCAGCACTGAGCTGGGGACACCCATCCCTCGTGCAGGTGACACTGATGGGGTGCTCAGTTCCTGCTTTTGGGAGTGGACTCAGTCCCTCCTGGACTCCCAGGAAAGGGGGCTGTGCTCCCTGCAGGTGGAGATCCAAAGGAGGAAGCCCCAGGTGCCTCCCTGAGCTCAGGGGAGGCCTTACCACTGTGAGCTGTCCAGTTTTGTCCTTGAAGACCTGAGGCTCCGGCCCCACGGTGAACACCATGGTCCCCTCCTTCCCGGAGCCGACACGGAACCGGAGGCTGGAAGCACAGAATGCCCCTGGAGAGCTCTCCCCACGAGAGGCTTTACTCTAAACCCCCTTTATTTCTCTTCCCTGGGCAAATCTCGTTAGAGGAGCAGATCAGAGCCTCCAGCTCAGGTGAATTTCCTCAACAATTGCATTATCCCAGCGAGCCAAAGGGGTTGATGAATGGAACAAGCCTGCCCAGGCCGGGCTTTTGAGTGTTCCTGGTGCAATTAAGCACTGGAAGCTAAGCAGATCTGACCTGGAGGAAAGCACTGAGCACAGCAAATCTAATTAGGGCTGAAAGGCAAAGGCCAGGCTGAAAAGCTGGAGCTGAAGTGCAGGTTTCACCTGCCAGCTCCAATTCCTGGAGAGCTCGGAGACATGGACTGCATCCACCTGCCACGAGCTCGGGGCTGGGACTGGGAGGATCCTGCAATCACATTTTGGGCCTCCTCAATCCTTCTGGGAAAGGAGCATTTGTCCTGAGGTGACCCACAGCTTCCCAGCTGGCTTTCCTGAGGCTAATGGGATCCCCTGTGCAACCACTAAAGCCACGACCTCGTGCTCAGGTCGCATAAGAAAACTGAAAAAAAAGAAGTGGGTTTGAAGTACAATCACCTAGAAATAAGTTGGGTTTAGGCAGGTGGGGCATGGGAAGCTCTCAGAGCAGAGCAGCACCCCTAGCAAGGTGCAGCCACCACGGAAGCAGGACTCATTAGCCTGGGAAAAGCCTGGGAAAAAAGCTGGAATGATTTTTAATTTCAATAATTTTCTCTCAGTGCATCCCATCTCATCTCCCCTGTGCCTCTGGAAGTCACAAAAACAGGGATGCTGCTGCACCAGACCTGTTCAGATTTGGGCACTGTCTGCTGGGGTAATGTCAACAGTCTTGACCCAGTCCAGACCTAAAAGGTTTTTCCATAAAGCAAAGCCTGCCCAACGCTACCCCTGCACCTTCCTGCCCTCCTTACCTTCCCTTCACCACTTTAACAACGCTTTGCTTGTTGGCCAATATGCAGAGCTTGGTCACTGTCTCAAAGATGTGCTCACACTGCAGTATCACATCTCCCTGGAAACAAAAAAAAACAGGGATAAAGTCACCTGGCATCACCCCAGCACGTGATGGTGCAGAGAAACTCCTTTGGAATGCCAGAGCGGTGCCAGGCAGGAGTGACCAACTTTAACACCTTTTCCAGGGGTTATTTAGGATTTATTGGTTCTAAAAACAGGCAGGAGTGTGTCCAGAGAAGGGGATGGAGCTGGGAAGGGTGTGGAGAATCAGTCACACCAGGAGGGGCTGAAGGAGCTGGGAAAGGGGCTCAGCCTGGAGAAAAGGAGGCTCAAGGGGGGACCTTCTCACTCTCCACAACTCTTGGACAGGTTGGGATTCCAAGTGAAAGGTTTCATGTTGAGACAGCAAGAATGTAAAGGCCTGGCTGATTACACACTTTAAAAACATCAGGAATTGTGTCATTCCAGAAGCATCAGCCCCATGACCTCACTTTGACCACCAGCTCACGGGTCTGCATCCCAATTTCCTACCTTCTGCTTGTTGTCCTCGGGAACATGGATGACCACGATGCCATCACTCAGGTTACTGGTGGAGATCCCTTTCAAAAGAACCCCAAAATTAGAGGAAAACCTACCAAACCCAGCTCCACACCACCCTCATCAGCTCCTTCCCCCCCAGAAGCAGCGACTCCAGCCCCACGTGGTTACAGGGGAAGTCACATTCCTGAAGGAGGGCTCTGTCCTTCCCAGGAGTGAAGAATATTCCCACTCTTGGAGCAAAACACACAAAGCTCCTACTTTAATTAATCTGAGTTTTCAAAATACCTTCTGAAGGTCCCTTTATGTCAGCCACTGTCCACAGCACAATTCCAACAGGAATTGGATTTAAACCCCTGCATGAGCTGTTTGCCCCAAACCTTTCCAGAAGAGGGAGAAGGATCCACTCTACTCCTGAACTGTACTTCCAGCAGTGCCAGGATTAAAAAATACCCACAAACCAGGGTAGGAAAGTTTTGGGTTATTTTTTCTCCCCTCTATGCCAGTAGAAAGTGATGTCCTCCTGCACTCAAACATTTCAATGAACCCTTACTCACAAAACCATCCTTCAAGGCTTTGTCCAGCCCCCAGGAAAAGAGGGATAGATTGTTCAAATGTCTTTTGCAAGACAAGGTTTCAGAATTTCATCCTTCCTCAAGGATGCCTGGCAGGACAGGAAGCCCCACAACAACTCACAGAACCATCGTGGCATGGTCTGGGTTGGCAGGAACGTTAAGGACCATCCCATTCCACCCCCTGCCATGGGCAGGGACACCTTCCACTAGCCCAGGCTGCTCCCAGCCCCATCCAGCCTTGGACAATGCCTCCCACTGGTACCTTTCAGTGTGGAATACTCGATTTTCTGTTTGATCTTGGCCATCTCCACCACGTAGGCCGAGCTCTGGGTCAGCACCAGGAGCCGCTCCCGCGCCTTGAAGCCGTTCCTGTCATATTTTATCACGGGGGTCACATACTGAAAACAACGAGTCGGAATCAGCATTTCCACTCCTGCAAGCTCCTTGCTCCAGGGGGTTGGATTTTCCTGACTGGAAGCAGCTCAGCGAGGAGCAGCTCTGCCCGTGGAGCTGCAGGTCCCAGCTCATAGCAGCTGCTCCCAGTCCTCCATTCCCAGGGATCTGGATTCCCGGCAGTGGGAAATTCAGGAGGCAGAATCCCATTCTGGGAATGATGGGGCCCCTGTGCCCTCCATGCCAGGGACACTCCAGCTCTGCTCCTGCCCTGCACAGGGCTAGGAATGCTCTTTAAGCTTTCATTAAAAGGAATCTTAAATAACTTTTCATTAGGTGTATTTTGAGACCTGTCTCCAATTTAAAGGCAAGGAAACGGTGGCTCCACTGCTCTTCATCAGTTCCTGTGTGAGCAACCAGCTCCAGGACGCTGTGAAGGTAATTCCAAGAGTTCTGTCCTTCCCTTACCTTGATGTTCTCCCCACGGATGAGCTGCAGCACTTTGGGGTTTAGGTCATTCTCCTCTGAGGAGCAAACCAGAAAGACAAACTGGGTGTGGGTAACAGAGCCACAGCCCCAGACAGACACTCCACACTCCCCAGGAGGCACCAGAGAGCTGCTTTAGCTGTCTTCATCCCAACTGGCCTTTTCCCCTTGGAATGCTCCCTTCCAACGTGGGGGTGGTCACCTCCAGCTGCTCCCAAACCCATTTTGGTGCCTTTTCCTGCCTGATGAGTAAATTCACACTGGGAGTTTCTGCCTGTTCTATGCTGTTGGTTCACACCCTGATCCATCCCAGCCCCCAGGGAATTCTGCTCAGGATTATTGGCTCTCTGTCCCAGAGGGATCCCAGTATCCCCAGTTTGAGAACAATCTGGCAGATCCATCACTGCCTTCACACCACTCGATGTGACAGAGGGAGGAACTCCAAAGGCAGGGGATGCTGCCTCTGCCAGGAGGGAATTTCTCTTGGGAAAGAGCCTCTTTGGTCAAGCAGGACTTTCCTGAGCCAGCAGCACGTGGCTGAGGCCTCCAGGGGTTTGCTGAACTCACTCAGGCGGGTCTCCAGGAAGGGCTGGCTGAGGCTCTCCAGGTACCCCTCCTTCTTCCCGCTGAAAACAGCGCTGGTCACCACCTTCTGCTGCAGCTGATGGGACAAGGAAGGGCCTTTACCCTCGGAATTCCTCCTCTGGGAACATCAGCAGGGACAATGCAAACACAGCATCCTTCCACCCACGCACTGCCCACCTGACTTCATGGAATCTTGGAATTGTGCTGCGCTTCTTCCGGCAGCTTTGGGTTATTCCTGCGTTACACCAAACGAAGGGGCAGCAGGGAAAATCCTACAGATTTTTGTTATTTATGGGTCTTTTCCCAATTCTATGGAGAGCAGGTTTTGTGCCATAAATTAAGCCCCACGTGTCTGCTCTATTATTTCAGGAAGAAATCCCTGGCTCCAGGAGTTTTTGCTCTCATCCCTGAGGGACTGATTGGAGCAGCAGGATCAGAAGGTGCTGCCTGTGCTCCAGAGGATCCTCAGGGAGCAGAGATCACTGTTTGAACTCCCACATTTGCATTCTAAGGGTTGGTTACCTGCACTTTCCTCTCGGCAGTGAGCCCTCGGCAGTATTTCCTCACCAGGTTCCTTATGCAGATTTTCCGCAGCATCTCGGATGTCTGCATTAAAAAACCCAGGAAAAAATAAAGTGAGGAGGTTGTGCAAACAGCTCTGTCTGTGCCATGAGCCTAAACCACCGTGGGATTAATTCTGTCTTTATTAGAGCTCATGAGTTCACTTTTATGTCAGTGAATTTTCCCTTTTTATTGCTTAAACCAACACGGAGCTTCCTCATTTCTCTTGGGAACACCAACCACTGCACCATTCCTCCCATTCCCACCCAAACACAGCAGATCTTGGGCTTTTCCAAAGGCTCTGAACAGAGGATGAGCCAGCAGCAGATCATTTTCTCCCACCTGGAATGTGCACACACATGGCCACCAAACAAACACCTCCACCTCTCCCCAAGCCTCCAGAAACCCTCACCTCTTCCAGGATGGAGGGAGGCCGGAGCCAGCTCTCGTCCAAGACGTTTTTTGGGAGGTGGTCTCGGAGCTTCATCAGGTAATAGTACTGAGAGAGCCTCACAAAGTCCCTGTTCTCCGGGCAAAGGGGTTTCTTCCGGTTGATGAAGCCGTTTATGAACCTACAGAAAACATCCCGTGACCTCCAGAAATCCATGGAACTGAGGGGAGGGACGGATGGCACACAGCAGGCTAAGGATCACTGGTGCTAGCTCAGGTGCACTGAGGGTCAGCCACGGAAACCTCAAGCTTTAGAATATTCTAAATATTAGCAGTTTTTGCCGAGTTCTGTTGGCCAAACCGCGGCGCTTTGGAGTTCTGAAGGAATCAGCTCCACCTCAGGAGCTGAGTTTAGGGGAGTGGAGAGGGAGGATGAAGGGAATGGAGGGGCATAAGAAAAATTAGGAAGAAGTGAGGGAGGTGAGGCCCTGGCACAGAAAAAGCTGTGGCTGCCCCATCCCTGGAAGTGCCCAAGGCCAGGTTGGGCAAGGCTTGGAGCAACCTAGGCTAGAGGAAAGTGTCCCTGCCCATGGCAGGGGGTGGAACTGGATGGGCCTTAAGATCCTTTCCAACCCAAACCATTCCAGGATTCCATGGCTGGGGAATTATGGATGGGACAGTTACTTCCTGATGGTCTGCACCGCCCACGTCCTCTTCTTGGCAGCCCTCCGTGCCAGGGCTCCTCTCCAGAAGGCCTCCAGCTTGATTGCTGCAAGAGGGAATCAGTCCTGGGCCTTCACATTCACCCAGCAGAAGTTAAAGCTGGTTATTCTGCAGCTCTAAAAACCAGCTGGTGGGAACAGCACGTTGGGAACGTTCCCTTCTCCGTGGTGGATCCAGCTCCACCTGCGCTGTGGGGCTCAGCATCGAGGGCAGGCCTGCTCCCTGCTCTGCCTCCTGCTGTCCCTGCCCACAGCCCAGCTTTGAGCCTGCACTTTGTATCACCCTGATGTGATAAGAGGGGTTTCTCCCCCAGCAGATGATGATCAACCCCCCCAGGTACCCCAGAATGTCCCCTGTGTGTGACAGAAGGTGCTGCTGCTGCTCCTCAGAGCTGCTGAGGCCGAGAGCAGCTCGTGGTGTGAGGATCCAAACAGAACTAAAGGAACCTCTGGGGATGCTCTGGGGATGCTCTGGGGTGCAGCTGCCCCCTCCTGTGACCCCGACAGCCCCGAGTGCTGCCCACAGCACCACGGATTTGGGACCTCCCGTGGCTACAGCTCCTGTGGAAAGCCCAGCCCTAAGAGAATCCCCCATTCCAGAGCCCGTACCTGCTTTCCTCTTCTTCTGATAAGCTCTTTTCCCGAGGAATCCTTTGTATTTGGCCTGGAGCCTTGAAACTGGAAAGAAGGCAGAGACATCACTGGCACCTGCAGGGTCAGGGCGTTGGGGAGCCAAGTTCCTGCACTCCATGGCACAGGGAACAGAGGGGCCACAACACCAACGGGACCAGAATTGGCTCCTGTAGGTACCACACCCTTCAGTTATGCTTTTCCAGCAGGTACAGACAGGTACCCCCCACCTAGGATGAGACAGGAGAGATCCCAATCCCAAGGGAAAGGCACTTGGTGCATCTGGGCATGGACAGGCAGTTACAGGACCGAGGAGCTCCAAAGGAGCCACATATCTGGGAATCAAGCAGGGATTTCTCCCCAGCCTGGAGCAACTTTACTGAGTTTTTCATGGATTCTGAGAGCTGTGCAGACCAGGGCTGGGAGAGACCTTAAAGGCCATCCCATTCCACCCCCTGCCATGGGCTGGGACACCTTCCACCATCCCAGGTTGCTCCAAGCCCCGTCCAACCCAGGAACAAGGATCCCCAGGCTCCTCTGTCCCAGACCAAGGGAACTGGAACCTTACTCAGCAGGTGCTTTCTGTACTCAAAGGCATCTTCTGTGGCAAACAGGGTCTTTGGGAAACGGATGAATATCTTGGTTCTGAAAAAGAGACCAGCAGCAGGTTATCCATGGTGAGCCATCCTTGCTGCTGCCCTGAGCAGGCTCAGAGCCCCCCAAACAGCTGTAATGTCACCCAAGCCTAAACTGCCTTGGGCTGTGCCCAGGGAAGCAGGAAAAGCTGGAGCCCTAACCCAGAGATGGAAGGAATGAGGCTGGATTCAAGCTCCCATGGAAACAGGTAAAAGAATGTAATAATTTTATTACTATTATAAATAATAATGAGGAAATTTGTGTATTTGGGGTTTAATCTCTCTTAAGGACAGAAGATCCAGGACAGCAGCAGAGCAGCCAGAGCAAGGAATTTACCTTCCTAATTTGTATTCCTCAGGCTTGTAACCAATGTGTTTGATGAGCCTCTCCACACCCTCTGCTGCTGGCCCATGCCAGTGAGGCCAGGTAGCTGGACAGAGACTTTTGTACCTGAAAGATCAGCAGGACATCAACACAAACGACCTGAAGCTTGAGGAACCCCCTCAAATTCCTTCTGCTTTACTCAAGGCAGAAGATGCCAACGCAGATCGAAATGACGCAGACAAAACACAACATGCAAAGGGTGTTTTTGAAGCAGTCAGGGTCTGCTGACAACTCCCACCGCTGGGACTCGAGTTTTGCTTGCTCTGGAGCCCTCAGGAGGGCAGGATTTGCTGGGCAGAGGGGAAGCAGCTCCCTCACCTCTGCAGGAAGAGCTCGTACTTGCGGCGGTAGGCGAAGCCGGCCCGTCTCACCCGCAGGTGCTCCATCAGCCCCAGGTACTTCACCTGGTGTCGGATCAGGAAATCATCAAACTTCCCTGGAGCAAGAGCACACCTTCACTGGTCAGCTCTGTCTGGGGAGGCTCACCCACGTGCCCATGTATGGGGGGAAACGGGGCAGGAACCAAATCCCCCATTACCCACGGGGTTGAATTTGCTGCCAGCTCAACCAAGCCATTTGTATATAAATATAAACACACACACACATCCCACACACGCTGCACCCTGCTCCAAACAAATCCCTCTGGCCATTCCTTGGACTCAGCAGAGCCTTCAGCCCCAGCCTCACCAGGCTCCTTGTTCTCGTTGGGTTTGATGCAGCGGATGTACGAGGGCTCCTTGGACATCAGGATTTCGATCAGACTCGTCAGGCTGTTTTTGAACTGGGTTGCAACCTAAGACAGCATCAAAAAAACAACTTCCTGAGCTTTGGAACTCTTGCCTGCAGGAATTGAAATCCACTCCCTGCATCCAGATTAAACCTGGAAGCAGAAGCTGACGGTGCATTGGTAGCCTGGAGGTTTTGGAGCGTGGTTGGTCAGTGCTGAGCTGGAGCGTTTGAGCCCTGGCCACGCAGCTGGACACACCAGGCAGCCCTTCAGAGCTCCCTGCTCCTTGGGGGATGTGTTATGGGATGTCAGTTCTCTGGCTGCTGTCTCAGCAGCGCCACTGTTCCGCTGCCAGGGAGCTCTCAGGGGTGGGATGGCAGCAAAAACATCCACCAAGTGCAGGAATCCCAGAATCCCACAATATATGGGGTGGGAAGGGCCCTCTGGAGATCACCCAGTCCAACCCCCTCCCAAGGCAGGCGACACAGGAACGGGTCCAGGTGGGTTTGGAATGACTCCAGGCCCTCCCATGGCAGCTGTCCCAGGGCTCTGCCACCCTCCATGGAGAGCTCTCCCTCAGGTTGAGGTGGAACTCGTTGTGTTCTGGTTTATGGCCATCAGGACTGAGGAAGGGATCAGTGGTTAAACCAAGACCTGGGGAGCTGAGCTGATATTCAGAGTTAAGACTAAAGACAGAACTCACAGTCTCTGGTCTCCTCCTGTTGTCCAGCTCAGACAGGAGGAAACAATCCCTCATGATGCTGTTCTTGGAGTTGCACAGCACCTGAAACAGGAGGAGATAAAAGTTGCCCTGTTGAGCAGCCCTTGTACTCCTCCTGGGAGCAGCACAGCCCTGAGAACATGCACAGAGGTGCCTAAAGATCAGTGCTAAAGAAAAAAAGGATTTTTTTTGCTGCAGAGAGTAAATAAAACTTCTGCTCCAAGATCCCATTTTTTGTTCTTACCTCCTTCAGGTTTCTGTACAGCAAATCGTTATTCTTCTCCAGAAATCCTGGGGGAAAAAAAATTAAATTAAAAGAAAATAAAAAATAAAATTGGAACATTCACATCCTCGAAATTCTCACTGCAGCCACATTTAAGACTTCCAGGTCAGTGCCTGCAGAGGGCAGGTGTTCGGTAATTCCCCTTCCCATCAAGCCATCATCACCCACAGCAGTTCAGGAGCTCGGGAGCTCCAGCCTGGCCGTTTCTCACTCACCCACAGCACAGTAGGTGACCTCTCCTGCGTAGTGGAGGAGGCGGAAATCCACCCAGTCGATGGATTTCCGCGTTTTCTGATCCGCCAGCTTGCGCCTGCCGGGGGAAAATCCAACAGAACACCAGGAGAAAGAGCAGCAAAGAGATTCCCTCAGCTTGGGGAGGGTCACAGCTGGGGGACAGATGGAAATGTGGGGTTTGATGCTACTGATGTGGCTCTGACTGCGGAGTTATGGCCCATGATCAAACCATCACCTCTCCCTGCTGGCAGCAGAGAACGGGAGGCAGCTCCCATGAGCTCCTCAGGATACCTGGGATCCACTCACTGCCACTTGGCAATGATCACCCATGCCAGAAATATTAAGATTTCTTCCCATGACATCCATTTAAATACATTTTTACTGCTTATGTGGCGAAAAAAACCAGCTGCCTCGACCCCAAATCAAACCCAGGGGGGAAAGGATTTCAGATATTTTGCCCTAGAGCAAGAACCCAAACACAAAGGAGGAACCCAAATGTTCGAGAACAGCAGGAGTATTTTAGAAAGCAAGGATTCCTGGGGAGGAAAAAAAAACCCAAACAAGAAAAAAAAGAGCAACTTCACAGTTGAAGTTTCAGCTTTGTAAGCAGTCACAAACAGCAGAGCCGAGTGTCACAACAGCACGTTCGTGTATCAAAGCTCCTTCCAAGAGCAGATCCCGTGGAAGGAGCTCCAGCACTTCTATTTAAAGCTTTTAATCAGGCAGAACAGCATTAAGGCACATTGTGGTGACAAGGAAGTTGGCTACAAATTTTCCACTTGGCTGTGGTGGAGTTCAGAGCTGCAGGAACAGTGACAGCTCAGCACTGTGACTCTCAATTGATGGCTTGTCACAGCCCTTCAGCAGCTTCTGCGGGGAAGTGCCAGCGCAGCCCGGCGCCAACGCGCTCAGCTGCCACCAAAATGGGATCCAAATCCCCTCCAAATGGAGTATGAACCAAAATGTCACTCATCTGGGGGAGAGGAGCATGAGCATTTTCTCTCCTCTTTGTACTCCAAGTTCACACAGAACAAGATGGGTGTAAATATTTACACGTCCCCCCTCAGCCTCAGGCATTTGGCTCCTTGTCACAACATCTTCAGCTTTCCCTGGAGTCCAAAATCATCTATGGCCAAAGCCATTTAACCTTCCTGGGCTAAAATCCTGGGCCAAATCCCAGGAGTCCCTAACTTTGGTGTGGAATGACAGACTCAAAGCTCAGCAAAGAGACAGAGCCCTGCTCACACCTCCCAGATCCACCAGCGGAGATTTCCAACATCAGACACTGGATGGGCTGTTTGATTCCCTCTGGGACAAGGCAGAGGTTGTTCCCTCCCCAGCCCTGACATGGATTTGGGATGGGAAGGGTCCGGGATAGGATACAGAGGGTAAATGCATACGTCACGAAGTGGGCATGATCTCCTACTTTCTCCTCCAGCTTTTCCAAGAAGCTCAGGTCAGTGGCTTCCCCAGGCCTTAGACATTCCTCATCCTGGAACAGCAGGCACTGGATCAGAGCTGCTCTGAGCTCATATTCCCTCCTGGACAACATTTAGTACAGCTTTGTCCCACAGACCCAAAGCCCCATTGCTGGGGAAGCAGAACATCCCCCCCACCTTTAACTCCTCCCAAAACCAGATCCTCTCCCTCATCCTCTGGGTGTTTGTTACAGGAATCTGTGTTTATGCTCTGGGTAACACAGACCCATCCCATAATTAGAGGGAAAAATGTGATTAAGGACCATTAGAGCGAGGCACAGGCCTGCATTTTAATTTAGCACAAACTCTGTTCTTACCAGGATGGAGATTATTCCTTTGTGCTTCTGCTCAACCAAGTCACAGATGATTTTGTTGTTAAAATAAGGGATTGGTTCCCACTGGAAGAGGGAAAAAGGAAGAACAGTTTTAGATGAAGAACTTTTCTTTGCAATTTTTAAAGTTCTCTGGAACTGAAATAAGATACAGCCTTGGATCCCACTGAAATGAGTGTTGGGAATTAGGATCAACTGAGGGAAAAGGTGACAGCACAGTGATCCATGATCCCACTCCAGAGTCCTGCTTCCAGCAGCCCACACCATCCTCTTGTTCCCTACACCAATCCTCTCCATCTCCCCATGTCTTACACTGCTGGAGTCCCCCATTCTCCAGGGACACTGTCACTGCTGAGCATCTGAGTTTTGGGGAAGGTCCTACTTCATCATTCAGTTATGTCAATTAAGTCTGGGCTAAATTGCACTTCAAAAGGGTTACAGAAAGAGACCCCTGGCAAATCCTACACCTCCCATGGGAACAATAACAAATCAAAAAAGCAGGATGACTTTCACACTGATGATCAAAAGCATTCAGTGTAATGGCAGCTCAAAGGGAAAAGGGAGGGGGAATTAAAATTTACCTCAATCCCTTCCAGTTCATATTCCTCCTGCTCTGCTTTCAGGGTCATCTCAATCAGCAGCTGCTGCAGCTTCTCGTTGCAGTAATTAATGCAGAACTGCTCAAAGCTTCAGGGAGGTTAAATCAGCAGCAGGTTTGATGTGCTGCAGGGGCAGTTTTGCTTCTTCCTCCACGGACTGAACCACCCATTCCCACAGGGACCAAATTCCCCATTTTTACAGGGATTAAACCCCCATTCCCACACAGACCAAACCCACCCCTCGCTCCCACACTGTTTGCACAGCCCAAACCAGACCTGCAGCCCAAGGCAAAGCTTTTCCTGGGGCCCAGCAAACCCCTGCACCCAGGTTTTAGTCCCCTGTACCTTGCCCTGCTGGGCTGAGGGCACCCTCAAAAATTCATGCAGGATCTCCCATGCCCCCAGGTCACCCCAAATCCCAGGACCAGCCCGTACCTGTTTGTGTCCAGCACTTCAAAGCCATAAATATCCAGCAGGCCAATAACTGTTTTCTGAGTCGAATCCTGCCAAAGACACCCCCTGCTCAGCCATTGCTCCTTCCCTGCAGGTGGCTGCTTCCACCTGAATTTCAAACTTTCTCTCTGAGAGAAATGGCAGTGGAGAAGCCACTTTAAAGCAGTTTAAATGAAACTGCTAAAACTCTTTAACAGAGAGTAACTAAAGGGTTTTCTGGCTCAGGGCTGGGGGATGTCCCAGCAGCAATTATCCAACATCCCAGCTATTTGGTGATGAGGGTTGTGGGGCCTCTCTGGAGAAACTGCTCAGCATTTTAGGAGCATTCAGTGTCTCAGAGGACCCCAGACAAGAAACCAACCTTGTTGGCAAGGGAGCCATTGATTTTGTTGACGAGCCAAGTGAAAGTCCTTCCATAAATTGCCTTTGCTACGGCGTCCCGGGCGTAGAACGCCAGATCCACGTTCAGCGGGCTGAGCACCTGGAAATCAAGATATCCCAGAGAGGATAAACATCAGAGCAAACTTCTGCACAGCCAGGTCACACCTGTGGCTTGGAGAAGCGGCCACATCGTCCTACACCACAGCACAGCCACCCCTGGACTGCAGCTATTCCTGCAGGGGGCTGGAATGGGATCATCTTCGAGGTCCTTTCCAACCCAAACCACTCTGGAATTCCTTGATTCCCCCCACAGCTTTATTTTCCATCAGTGTTCCTTCAGTCTGGTGTACCCCCACCTGCCAGCAGGTTTGGGGCACTACATTTTGGTGGGTATTAATTCAGATGAAGTGAGGAAATATTCTGACCTCATTTTAGTTTTATATTATTAAAATAAAAATACGAAATGCTCAAGGAGCAGTTTTTCCCCAGTGTTTTTCTCTGTTTGTGCAGCCCAGTTTCCCAGGAAGCACCGTGGGCTGGGCAAGGGGAAATTGTTTGGCTCAAATACAATCCCTGATCCAGCTTTTTAACAGCTCCTGCCTCGTTCAGGAATAAAATACCAATATATTTTAGTTTAATGTCTCAGTTTGGAAGAAGGGGATGTGGAGGAGGAGAGGGACACCCAGAGGGATCTGGTTTACATTAAGAACTGGCTCTTCATGCACCCTCCCACCTGGAGGTTTCCCAGATTAATCTGGGACTACACAGAACCCCCCCGGTACCTCCTCGGATCTGGCTTCGATCTTCCTGTTGGTGAGAGCTTCCTGCAGGATGGACAGGTGAGCACCCAGGAGCTGCAGGGAGAGAAATATCTGCACTCAGAGCACAGCCAGGGATCCCTGTTCAAATAAGCAGCACTGTGGGATCAGTGGGGCACAACCCCCAGCCCCTTCCCAGCCACCCCCATCCCGGAGCAATAAGGAAATTTCAGGGAGAAAACTCAAGGTGGTTTGCAACAAGAGCTGGGTATTTTTACAGCTATCCTGGTGCTTTTGGGAATAAATATTTTGTCCCTGTGAGAAAATCACAGCGAGGTTAAGGTTTTCCTCCTAGCACTGGGAATTCTGAGCCGATCTGGGCAGAGGCACCTTGGAAATCCACTTGATCTGGGTCCCGTCGCGGATGATGGCGTGGCCATTGCTGTCCTCTTCAAACTGGATGTTCCCCAGGTGCAGGACACTGGCAACGATTCCAAAGAGATGCTGGTAACGGGAGATACTCCATTAGAACACGGGTTCCCACAGCCCTGTGGGGTCCTGCTGATCTTTCCTATCGTTAATTAACAGAATTTTGGCCGGGCTGAAGGAGGTGCATCGGAGAACCCGGTACCACCCCTGGCATCGTGCCCTTCACCACCCACTCCCTCAATCCCACAGCACCATGGAATCCCAGAATGGTTTTGGGTGGAAAGGAACTTAGAGATCATCCAGTTCCACCCCCTGCCATGGGCAGGGACACCTTGCACTAGCCCAGGTTGCTCCAAGCCCCATCCAACCTGGCCTTGGGCACTTCCAGGGATGAGGCAGCCACAGCTTCTCTGGGCAGTGTGCCAGGGACCCAGTTTATTCCCAATATCTAATCCAACCCTCCTCTCTGGCCCTGGGAAGCCATTCCCCTTTGTCCTGCCACTCCAGGCCCTTGTCCAAGTCCCTCTCCACGTTTCTTGTCAGCCCCTTCAGGTCCTGACCACCCAAAGTGTGTCCTATTCCACCCTTAACCCCTCTCCCAATCAGTTCAGGAAAAGGGCAGTGCCCCCTCTCTGAAATCCCTTTGCTCAGTCCCTTTTAACAAGCAGTACCTCGATATCTTTCTCAGTGAAGTCAATGATGGAAAAAGCTTTCCGGACGATTTTCCAGTCGTTCTTGTCATTGATAGAAAACACTTTGGCACATCGACCCTAGGCAGTAAAAGAAAGATGAATTAATACAATTAATTGGTAAAGAACTTTATTATCAGCAGACAGAGGTACTTCTGGGCACACTGCTTTCATTTCCAGTTCCCTCAGCGAGTTTTTTCACTGTTATTAATCCTGAACGTGGCTCCTTTTGATCAAATCTTTCAGTTTATACCGGAAACCTCAAACAAATCAGAGCCCTGAGTGTGGAGAGCATCACCATAAATTGGCTGAAGTTGTGCAGAGCTTGATCTCCCAGCCATCCTTTATTTTTAGGCTATGAAAATCTTCTGCCCAAGCTGCATTTTCCATCCCAAATTCCTGATGGGAGCCATGGATTCCAGCTCCCACTGACCTGGATGAGGTACGTGTACTTCTGGGGGTTGCGCTCCAGCCCGAGCCAGCAGAGCAGATCCTTGTCTCCACCCTCCAGCAGCTGGTAGAAAATATGGAAATTCCTCTCTCCATGGTTTTGGTGGACAACCCGGGATTTCTCAATCAGGTAGCTGAGGATGTGCCCTCCCACTGGAGCTCCCTGGCAGAGCAAAGCAGGCAGATCAACACCAAAACCACCAACAATCCCTGTGGTTGCTGTTTCTCTACTCCCAGGAATGAGGAATCAGGAAAAACCCAATTCTGCTGTCATTTGTCTGCCACCTTTTGTTTAAGAGTGAGTGCCCAGCAACAGTGCAAGGATTTGCTGGCCTGAAAAAGTAACTTGAGCTTTAAAACTCTCAATCAGCTTTCCATGGAGCACTGCCAGGATTGCCAGCAGTGCTGGAAGCTTCCAGGATGGATGAGCAGCGACCTCACCTGCAAAATGCAAGGTCTGTAAAAACGGGGTCAGAAATGTGCAGGGTAAGAATTCATAAATCCTGGGCTGCCTGCTCGGTGTCCAGGAGGTTTCTCGGACACAGCTCCTTTTCCCAGCGCTCCACTGAGTTTGTTCTCACCTTGAAATCAAACTGGATATCCATGTACTTCCCAAACCTGCTGGAGTTGTCGTTGCGCAGGGTTTTCGCATTCCCAAAAGCCTGGGGATAGACAGAGAGGGAAAAAAAATCACTTCTCACCTCACTGGGAGCCTCACACCCAGTTCCAGTAACCAAGAGTTGCTGCTTCAGCTGAATCCCACTGAATTTAGTGGGATTAAAGAAATACAAAGTAATGCATTTCCATAGCTTTAAAGTGGAATTCAGCTAAACCAATTACTGTTTTTTCTTATCTAACCTATAACTGAGGCCCTAAGGAGTTGTTGCACAGTGCAGTTTTCTTGCATTTTCTTGCATTTTCTTGCATTTCTTTCAGCCAACCTCAAATCCAACCCCCAAATTTAAATTTTCAAACATTAAATGATATTAAATCCCAAACATTCTTTCAGTGGCTGTGCCTACATTGTCCATTCCTGCTCAGGGCTTCAGATTTGCAGGGAATCCTCGAGCAGTGAGGCCACCAACTCCAACCCTTCTGCATTTTGGGCCTTCCTTTAGTTTCTCACCTCGAGGACAGGGTTGGAGAGCAGGAGCCGGTCCCGGACCGTCTGCAGCTGCTCCGTGGTGGGACAGGTCACGGCGTAGTACTGCAGGATCTTCTTGGATGCCTCTGTCTTGCCAGCCCCACTCTCCCCAGAGATGAGGATGAAGTGGTTGTTGTACTCATTGCACATCACCCTGTAGGCGTTGTCAGCTATGGCGTAGCTGGGACGGGCACAGGAGGAATTCGGAAGGGGAAATGTCCATTAGGAATGGCACAGGAGGAGGAATGGGAAAGCTTCCAGGAGTTTTTACTCCTGGTTTAATGTTACAAGTATTGGACAGGGTCACAGAATCCCGAAATGGATTGGAAAGGATCTTAGAGACCATCTCATTCCAACCCCCAAGGACACCCACTGAGAAAGCTGGGCTCAAAACTTGAGCCTGACTCAAGGCCTGACAGTAAAAACCGGGCCTAGTGACTGCGGTACAGCTTTACAGGGAAATCCCAAATCAGCAGTACCCAAAAGAGATCCCCTGGGAACACTCACAGGTGTGGGGGCAGCTCGAAGAAGTTCACGCCCCGATAAAGCTGCATCTGAGTCACTGTGTAAATGTCCAGCTCCTGGTAGGGGTTCACAGACACGAGGAGGGAGCCAATGTAGGTCTGCAGAGAGAGAGAGAGCCTAGTGGGATCTCTGCTCCATCCCAAAATCCCAAAGGAGGAGCCAAGGGACACCTGCTCCACCCCAAAATCCCAAAGGAGGAGCCAAGGGACACCTGCTCCACCCCAAAATCCCAAAGGAGGAGCCAGGGGACACCTGCTCCACCCCAAAATCCCAAAGGGGGAGCCAAGGGACACCTGCTCCACCCCAAAATCCCAAAGGGTGAGCCAAGGGACACCTGCTCCACCCAAAAATCCCAAAGGGTGAGCCAAGGGACACCTGCTCCACCCCAAAATCCCAAAGGGGGAGCCAAGTACTTCAGGACATTATCCACAAACAAATGACAGAGATGGCACAGAGCTTGTTACGAGAGAACCAAACCAACCAAAACCCCTCCCAAACTTCTTCCAAAATCCTCCTGGTTATGAGTAAAGCTGAACCATGAGAGCAAGCTCAGAGCCTGATGTTTTAAATGCAAGGATTTGGGATCTCTTGGTGCTTCCAGGACCCTTTTCCTACTAAAGTTAACACAACACACAAAATCCTCAGCCCTTCCCGGACAAACCTCATCCTGCCTGCCCTCAATCACAGCGCTCCCTTTCCCATTCCCTCCCTATTTACTGCCCATCCTTTGCAAGGCAACCCTGAGCAAGCTGAGACTTATTTAATTATTATTTTAATTAGCTAAAGCAGATAAATCACTCCTGGGTGCTCGCTCTGCTGGGTGCTACCAACACCTCGTCGTTCGATACACGCAGGATGCTCAGCTCTTCCTCCTGCACCTGGCCAGCAAGGCCACCTCAGGGACATTTCAGCAGCCCCAAACCCACCCACCAGGAGCAGCACTTACGTAGATGAGGTTCTCCTGGTAGCGCTTCCGAAGGTTGTTGAGGAAAGCGGCCTCGCTGGTGTGGGAATCCAGGAGGACAAAATCCTGCACCCCGACCTTGTCCCGGGCTATCAGAGCCCCTTCCATGTTGGCGTCGCCGTTCTCGTCCACTTCTTCCTTCTACGACACAAAGGTTGTGGGGTACAGAGTGAGGAGGGGGCAGAGAGGGGCCCTTCCCCAGGGACAAAAATCAGCCTTGCACGGGTAATGCCAAGAGGTTGTTATTCCAGCTTGCCCAAGGACGGCAATTCCACCCCATCCGAGCTCTTCACAGTCCAGACGTCCCAGTCTCGCTGCTGTGAGCAGGAAAATCCCAGTTTCCATAAAAACTGACACAAATCCAGCCTTGGAGATGAAGCTGGGAGCTGGACACTCAACAACTCAGTCTAGACAGAGCTTTTGCAAGCACAGACTTGGAATAAACAGCGGAAGGCACCAGACAAATCTTTAGTTTTTTCCCCTTTATACAGATCTAAGCATGAAAATGGGGAATCTCTGGAAAAGGCTGACTTGTAGGCAAGAAAGATTCATCCCACAGCACCACTCTGCACGAGGATGTTATTCCCAATGCTTCCCAGCGGCAGCTCCAAGTCAGCTTGCAGGGCTGGCAGCAGATGTCCCCACACGCCAGCGAGAGACACGGCCACTGCTGATAAACCTGATCAGAGAGCGACTTGGGGACGCTTAAACCCTGCCCAGCATCCCCCATCCTTCTCCAGAGGCTGAGAGATGCAAAAACGGATGTCCCTGACAAAACAGAATCCTCTTGCACCCTCCACTTCTGTTTCTTTATGGTAGAAATCGGCTTTGTCCAGGAAATTCTCACTGCTGAGTGTCAAGCTCGATTCCCAGGCTATAAGAATCAACTGTGCTTTTTATTCCATTAAACCAAACTGCTAATTTCATGCCAGCAAATAGAAAACCTTTTTTTGCCTACATATTCCACATGGATTTGTCTACATCACACACATTTGTCTACATCACACCCACTCTACGGTAATTTCGTGCTAAAGTTGGGTTTTTCAGGGTTTCCTTTTGGTTTGTTTTTACAGACACCAGGATTACCCAGTCCGGAGACAAATTCCTATCCCAAGGCATAAATGAGAGAAATGGATTCAGTACAGTTGGAGCAGCTTACCTTGGGGTAAATTCCCTCGGAGGGAGCTCCCTTGGAGGGTTCCAGGCTCGGACAATCAGGGGAGCGAACGTGGCCGAGCAGCCGGAGCAGCTCCGGGCTGTGATCACCAGCCCAGCACCTTCGCTGTTCTCCTCCTGCCCTTGGGGACATTGCCTTGTCCCATTTCGCTGCTCCACTGCTCAAGGGGACCTTGTTGTTGTGTGTAGGATTTTCAGCAAGCGCTAAAAGGACGGCGACGCTCTGTTTGTGCGTCAGGCTCTGCCCCCTTTTTTAATTTAATTTTGATCTTTCTATAAAGCAGAAATTTCACAAATTGGAAATAGGCACAAAATAAAACGTTCCTGCTGAGCTCTGGCAAAGCCTGACTCTGGAGGGAGGTTTTTGGGATGAGCCTGCAGGCACTGGTGGGCACTGGGGCTCGGTGGATTTGGGAGCAGAGTTGCATAAAATGAAGAGCAAAGGAGCCAACCACACAATATCCTTTATGACTGAGGCAAGCTCAGAAAAATCAGCTCTTAAACAGGAATTTTAAGGTTATTCTCATTTTACTCCAGCCTGTTCTTTGCATTTATCTCTTTGAGAGTGAGCTGAGCTTTGAGATTTATATTCAGCAGCAACACGACCACAACACTCCAGAGAGAAAGATCCCCTGAAAGCAGTTCTTGAAATAAAAAATAAATCAGACCTGCACTCACTTCACACACAAGGAATTGCATTTTTGCTGTGCTGACTGTCCCCAGCCCCAGGGCTGGCAGGACACAGAATTCCTCATTTTTCCTTAGCCAGGGCATGACCTGACTGTGATCACTTCTCTTTTCTGTCAGAAAGTTCCCCCTACACTTTTTCCTTTTAATATGAAAATCCCTTTTTTTCCCCCCTCCTCTGCACGTGACCACTCTTATCCATTTGCTGTGCCTGTCCTTAGCTCAGGCTCCATCAGTTTGGAAGACAAAATAAAGAATAAAGGATGATTTTTGCTTCTCAAACCAACACCTGGACGGACCCCACCGCCTGTGCGGGGAGGAACATGGAAGGGGGAGAGAGAAAAGAGAATAATAATAATAATAACAACAATAATAGTAATAATAATAGGATTTTGCTTCTGACAGAGCTCTCAGGACAAGACACTTTTCCCTTCTCTCCCAGCTGGGAAGCAGGAGAGGATCAGCCCGATTCTCCCTCAGCTTCCACCTGCTCAGGTTCCCTTAACCCACTTCTCTCACGTGTATTTTAGTGGGTAAATGACACTGCTCCCCACCAGACAAAACTCCTCAACTCTTTTCTGGGCTATTTCATGCCCAGATTTTCTCAGTGTTTTGCTGGTGCTGATAATTTTACGATCCCAGCACCCTTCACTGCCCTGTCCCCACCCATTTCTGGAAGTTCACTGCACGTTTTGTGCTTCCCCGAATAAGAGATGCCCCGGGACTCATCAGGGCACGTGATCCCAGCAAGACACTGCTCTTCTAAAGGATTATTTTCCTTTCCTCATCACTCAGGAGTCAGGAGATTTCTTTCTCCCCTAAAGACACGAGCTCCATCAGAAAACCTCTCCCTCACTACAATGAAGGGTTTTGCTTTTCCCACAGGGATTTGTCTGTCAACAGGGACACTGCAAGGAGCTCTGTGGGATCACAGCACAAATTCCTGAGCTCTGCAGCTCCTGAGAAAGGGTCAGACAGGACAGGCCGATTTCTTTGTCAAAGTTTGTACCAGTTTGAAGCAAGATCAGGCAAGAAAACAACCTTAAAAAACAGGAAGAAAGAAACTTGGCAAAATTATTACTTATCTTCACTGGAGCATCACAACTCCATTTTTCAATTGATGCTCCACTGATGTTTCTTTGGTTTAATGTCATAGAACAGAAGAGATGAAGGTATAGGGGGGGAGGAGGATCACTTATGAGGCCACAGCTATTTTGGAAGTGCTGGAAAAACCCAAACCACGCAGGTGAGAGCCTCAGGTGGGCACGAGCTCACTCCATGGACTTACAGCTCCCACCCATGCAGGAAACTGCACCAAAAGGTCCAGCCCAGCAGACCCGGCTTTATTGGGGCCACCAATTCCACCCACGACAGCAGAAAATCTCCTCGAGGGTCCTCCACACCCCCAAACCATCCTGGAGCTGCCAGATTTCCCTTTCCACTGCCCTACAAATTCCGAGGTGGTTTTCTGTCACACCTGAGCCCTGCTTTACCTGCAGCCTCCCCTCACCTCCTTGTCCAGCCCGTGCTGCTTCCACAGAGAGTTCCTGGGGCAGGAATTAAGGCCCACGGCCACCCTGGATCGTGTGTCGGGCTGTTTGCTGCTCCCTCCTTGGGCAGGGATGCGCCATCCTCCTCCTGCTTTAATAAATTATCCAAAACCTGCCAGCACCCAGCCCCAGGAGATGCCCACAGCAGCTCGAGGAGGTTCTGCCTCTCACCGAAACACCCCCGGGCTGGCTCTGGGGATGAACCCATGGGCTCTGACCTTCTCGATGGGCAATTTGGGCAAATCCGGGCACAAAATAGATCCCATCGCTCCTGGCCAGGCTCCTCAGCCCCTTCCCACAGCTCCCGGCTTGGCTCCCACTAGAGGTCACTGCAAAACCCAGTTTAAGCCGCAGTTTCCATGGATCTTCCTTCCTTTTTTTCCACATGCAACAGGCAGTTTTCCCCCTCAGAAATGATTTTCCTGCTGGACGCCGACTCCCGCTTGGTGCCAGCTCCTCCTGCCTCTGCCCAGCGGCCAAAGACAACAGCAACAGAGATTCCCCCAAACCATTTCCAGCAGGATAAAACCCATCCACGTGGGAAATCAGCCATCCACAAGCAGCAGCAAGTGACCTCTCCGTTCTCCAGATGATGCTCCCATGGATTCAGAGCTCTGTATTTAAGGAGCTTCCCACCCAAGTCCCACCTCACTGGGTGACGAGCTCCCAAAGGGACTCGTGGCAGGATCAGGTCCTCCAGAAATGGAAGAGCCCTTCCTGTGCCACAGGATACCTCAGACTTCCAGCAGCATTCAGGAATTGGATCTCTTCCCTCATGCCTCAGAGCACGAGCCAGGGAAAGGCATTTCTGACTTATCCTCAGCTAATAAATACTGATGATGAACAAAACCTTTCAAAATTTAAAATGAAAAACCCCTCAATACGGCACATTTTCACAGAGAAGTGGAAAAAGCACCTGTTTATCAGCCAGGTCGTTTAGACCCCTCTGTTTCCCAACAGAATCAGGGTTTGGTAACAGAAAGTTAATTCTTCCCACCCAGAGCACATTCGTGTTCTGATCTCTGCAAAAAACTTCTCCTTCCCAACCCCTCCAACACTTTGAGCCTTATCTAAGGCTGGACACAGGAATCCTAAAGCCCAGTTTGGCCTGTTTGTTCAGCTCTGTCTCCACCTGGCATCACAGAATCATGGAATATCCTGAGCTAGAAGGGACCTACAGGATCATCATCCAGCTCCTGGCCCTGCACAGACACCCCAACAATCCCACCCTGTGCATCCCTGGGAGCATTGTCCAAATGCTCCTGGAGCTCTGGCAGCCTCGGGGCCATGCCCATTCCCTGGGGAGCCTGGGCAGTGCCCAGCACCCTCTGGGGGAAGAACCGTTCCCTG
This sequence comes from Aleadryas rufinucha, assembly GCA_013397815.1. Taxonomy (NCBI): domain Eukaryota; kingdom Metazoa; phylum Chordata; class Aves; order Passeriformes; genus Aleadryas; species Aleadryas rufinucha. The sequence goes on along the minus strand of VZTH01015463.1, from coordinate 49,802 downwards.
ATATCCAACCTAAACATCCCTGGCACAGCTCCAACCATCCTGGAAATTTCTGTGACACCAAACTTAATTTTTTTAGCCTGTTCTCTGTAGTTACACCCCTGAGATAAAAGCAAATAAAGGTGGTGCCACGGGAAGGTGCAGTAAGTGAACATCTCTGGAGTCATCTGGTTCAAAAGAGACACGAGATAAAAAATAGAGACGAGATTTAAAATAGAGACGAGATTTAAAACAGACACGAGATTTAATGGAGAGAGTCAGGCTTGCCCAGCAGAGCTGAGCTCGGAGCAGCACTGTTAACACACATTCCCTCAGGAACGTGGGAGCTCTGTTTTGGAAATACTCGTTTACTGCGAGAGTCAGCAGCTCCCTGACCCATCCTGCTCCCCTCGTGTGCTCCAGGAATTCGCTCATTAAGAGTCCTGGACCGCAGGGATCACAGCAAGGAACCCCTCGGGCTCTGCTCCACCCTCGGCTCTCAGGAGGAACTGGCCCAAGGGGCCGTGACCACGGAGAATGGAAAAGGAAGATGTTCTGCCAGAGGCACTTGGCAGGGTCAGCGGGGGAGCACGGACACGTCCCGGCAATCCTGGATCTTCCTACGGCAGTGACCTCGAGGTCAGGGCTCCAGCGCTCCGTAGGGATGCCCCGTGTCTGCTCCAGGAGCAGTCAGGACTCATCCCCTTGTCCCCGAAGGAAATTCAGAGTGTCAGATCTTGGCAGCAGGACTTGGGGTGACACATCCCCACCCAGGAAGAGCAGCCAGCCCAGGGCAGTGGGAACGCTTTTCCCCCTCCTGAGGAAAACCTTGGTGTGGCTCCTGAGAATTCATCTGCCCGGCTTAGTTTTCAGACCAACGAGAACCCCGTAAAAAAGGGATTAAAGCAGAGCAGATTCCACCACAGGACCAAGTTACGCTCGTCCCATCACAGCAAAGCCAACAGAACAAGATGATTTTTAGATCTTTCGCTGAGACTTTTTCACAGATCTCTGGAAACCTCTTTCAGATTTCTAACAGAACTGGAACGCTGGACATGGACCACGCTTGGGAACGCAGCAGCCATGGAAAAGGGATATTTTGTGTGTGCAGGGAGGCACTTGGGCTGTCTGGCACTACTGTACACGCTCCTCGAGGCAGGAGAATTCATAAATACAATTATACTGTGGAAAAATTTACACATTGTAACCTAATTTCTTTTCAAAAGAATACAGAATAAGAGGGTTTTAAGGTTAATCAACAGCCCAGGGAAACGCCAAGAGTTCTTAAGGCCTCTTGTCTGTCTCCAGGGCATGGTCTGCTATAGACTTGTTAAAGGGTGACTGTCTGTCTTTCTCAATAGAGGAGAGGTCGAGGTGAACCACTTCACTTTCATAAATCAAAAGAAAGAAAAAAAGTGAGAAAATCTCCCGAGTTCAAACATTTCTTTAAACCCCAAACTTTAAATACTAAATGGGCTTCATGGCTGCCATTTTGAAAAACATTAGTTTGCCAAAGGACCCTTTTGATTCCTATTGGAAAAGCGAGCGCTCACAGATAATCCATTGAGAATCCAAACCCCCACAAAAGGCTCCCTGAAACAATCGCGGCGCTGCTGAAGGACAACATTTTTGTGCCCAAAAGAAAACATTTTAACGCGCTACAATCCATGACACATATATTCCTCCATTTCCTTTCAGTAATTATTCATTAGAAAACATTTAACGTCACTGCGGATTTCACACTGGGCAGTCTGCACACAAAGGAGAAGAGTTGGCCCATTTAGAAGGGGCTGAGGCCGCCTTTTCTCATCCCAGGAGCTCCAAGGCGGAGGGGGCTGCCGGACACAAGGGGCCGGCTAAATTGTGCGGTTAACGGTCAAAGCCCCCCTGCCTACTTTGACACTCATTTAAAGATGACGGCGAACAATAGAGATTTGTTCTTAGCAACTCTTTCTTGTGCCACGGGGTCCCCGTCGGCCGCGCCGGGCGCTCCGAGGCCTGCGAGCGGGGCCGGGGCCCGGGCCCACCTGCCCCCCGCGCTCCCCACTTTAACACAACGAGACAGGTAAAGAATATCGGCCCAAAAGAGCCCCATTCAGCACGTCAGCTTGAATAAAACAATGGCCTGTCGGGTTAATGGGAGCAGCTCGGAGTTTGGGTCGGCGCCAGCAAGCCCGGCCCAGGTTAGGCAAACGCTGCCCGCCCCAGAATTCCCGGTTCGCGCCAGGTTGCGGCACGCACCGAAGCGTTCAGGCACCTGACTTAGAGCATGAAACACTTCTTGATGGCTTTTTAACTCATAGGAAGGACCCTTTTGCTGTCTCAGCTTGTTCCACACACGCACGCAGAGGTGCTGCCCAAAACTCCGTGCTCATCCCTGCAGCCCAGACATGCTGGGATGAGCGAGGGAAGCGGCAGCAATTCCACCTCCCTTGGGGAATTTAGGACCATCTAAAACCCAGCTCAAATCCTGTCAGGCCAGAGCACAGACACTGCTCATTCTCTCAGCTGTTGGCTTTCAGATATAAATTTCAGAGTTTTCTTCACGCTTAGATTTACTGCTGCTGCTGGAGCAGAGGCAGCTCCTTAATGGATCCTGAATCCTTATTAATTGCAGAACAGGATGGTTTATTGGAAAACATCAATTACTGATAAATTCCATATGCTCCAGAGCATTCCCCAGCTGACAGAGCACAGGATTTCCAGCTGGAAAACTAAAATTCAGAGTTAAAAATCCTGGGAATACTGGCAGGGCAGATTTATTCAATTTCTAGGAAAGAGAAGGATGGCCCTGGAGTATCTGACAGTCCCTAAGGTACAGGGAGAGGAGCATTAAACCACAGTAAATCCATGTATGCCAAGGTGAACACACCTCCAGGGTGTTTATAAGCCTTCAAGACAGAACCAAGAGCCAGAGTAAAACGGCCCCAAAATCACATTTATGGACACAGCAAGAAGGCCACTGATAAAGCAAGGATTGGGATCCCATCTCCCATAGGAATGTTCCAACACCCCCCAAAGACCAAACCCTTTGGGCACCAGGCAGCAGAAAGGAGCTGCCTGTGCGAGTCAGCATCAGAACTGAGAGCAGACGAGACAAGTGACACCTGGGACAACAAATCCCAGTCCAAACCGAGATTACCACTCAAGTTCCCACAGGAAAATCCAGTTTTTATCACTCCACAAGAGTCCTGCAAGAGTCAGGGGCTGCTTCCAGAACATCCACACACCAGAGATTTGCAGAGGCTGCAACACAAGGTCTGATTCAGGAGCTCCAGCCAAGGTCACCCAGAGCTCACAGTGATTTAGGACAGGCCTTGCTCTGGCTCTGCTCTGTCAGGGTTGAGGGGACAGCAGTGCCAGGGCTGCAGTTTTGGGTGGGAGGAGCTGGAGGGGCAGTGAAGAGGCTGCAGGGACTCGTGGCCTGGCTGAGGATTTACTGGCAGGGCAGGATTTCAGCCGAGCCTGGAGACGCAGCCACGATGGGAAAAAAAGAGCAAAAACCACGTTCAAACTCCTCCAGAAAACATCTTCACCCACCTTTCCCTGGTCCAGGTTTCCTGGGCCCCTCGCACACAAAGCACTTCAGTAACAAGCATTTCAATTCAGGATTCAGGCACAGAATCATTATCAGAGGCCACATCAGCATTTCATTCTGGGAACTGCCACCTGCAGTCAGGAGAGCCCCTGGTCCCCACTTGGGAGAGGGGCACCAGACCAGACCTGCAGCTTCAACCAGCAAAGAGTCTGGGGAGACTCAACACAGGAGAATTTATCTTCTCTTCCAAACCATCCCTTTCCTACCCCTCAAGGCACCTTGCAGTGCACCAGAACTATTTTTTGAGAGTGGGAAGGGCCTGGTTGTTGGATCTGTGAGGAACATCCATCACTGCCTGCGGCTCTGAAGCCAAGGGAAGGGAAAGGGAACACTCTGCTCTTGGCTCCTTACAGCCACAGGGAAATGATGAGCCACAGTGACCCCTCTGAGAGCATCCAAATTGGTTTTACTCCATAGCAGGTGTAGAAGGTGAGGGGGATCTCCAGCATTCCAAGGGCAGCAGGACCCACCCATCAGGGTCACCTAAGGGCAGCTCCTCTGGGTTTGGGTTCGAGTAAGGATCAGGATTCCTCAGGCAGTCACAGATTCCCAGGCTCTGGTGTTGCCAGCTCCCTTCTCCACTGATCAGGAAAAAATTCCCTTTTTTCCATGCAGGTGAAAGTCAGCTCCTTCTGTCCTCCATTGGGCCCCTCTCTCCAAAACACCCCAAAACTTCTTCTGTCTCTGTTCCTTGGAGAAGGAAGACAACCACTGCTCCCAGTCAGGTCCCAGCTTGCCATTATCCAGAAATTCCCAGTTTAAAGCGCTCATCAGCATAAAACCTTAGGAAGAGCTCTGAACTTACCCCACTTTTCCACATTGCTGCAAAACGACAGCCTCAGACAAGCCAAGAAGGAAAGAGGGGAAAAATTAATCCCCCCCACACCTTCTGAAGCACAAAACCACTCATTCCACGTGGGAATGGGCAGGGCAGGGCAGGTGGAGGCAGAGGGGACTCAGGTGATTCCTAAACGGCTTCTGGATGGCTGAAAGAGGGAAAGTCATCCTCTGAAACAGGGAAAACCTGTTGGAAAACCTGTTTAAAAACCTGTTAAAATGGGTCAAAATAGCCACATTTTATTTATTGGATTTAGGTGTGTGTTTGAATCAGAAAGTGTTGCTATTCCTCGCCTTGAAACTTAAATGTACCTAAAATGAATATATTTCTTTTAAAGAATCTCATACAAGGAGCTTTGTGAATTATTTATCTGGTTTTTTATACTTAGAGCTAAATGTTATTTGAGGGAGTAGAAATAACTGCAGTGATTGAGATGGGAATGTTTTACATATTAAAAATAACACGGGGAGGGGGCTTTGGAGGAAAGGGATGTGTCACCTTTAGGAGACTTCCCTGGAAGAATCCCTCACTGAGGACTATTTACAGGGAATGGAAATTATCCTGGCAGTCAGACTGAGAACTTCCCTGCTGCTGGATGAGGAGCAACGAGAGGATGTGGGAGAAAAGCAGGGAAGTGGGGAGAAAGGAGAAGGCAGATCCTGTAGCCAGTGCTCTGTCCCCATCCCGGCTCCGCAGCAGAACAATTATCCCAGTAATTATCCCACTAATGAATGTGCCCGTCCTGTTTGCTGGAATTCTGCCTCGTGTCATCAATACAGTAAATAGCCAGACAGGGAGTCCCATCTGAGGGGGAAAAAAGGCCCCTCCAAACCCAAACCTTCCTGAGGAGGAAATATTGCCTCCTATAAGCATTATTGAAAAGAAATTCCCTCATTCCTCCATCAGCTCCAAGCCTCGGTGGCAAGGTCCTTATCCCAAAGGATGGACCGAACCTCCTGCTGAATTTTGGATCATTGAACAGGGGGATCCACCACCTCTGACTCAGCCAGGCCACGCACCACATGCAGAGTAAAAATCCCTTCCGTGCTGCTAAAAGGAAAACTCCCAGGGATTTAGCAGGATTGTCCCCCAGCCAGACACCCCCAGCAGCTCCGAGTTCAGCCCTCAGGACTTCAGCTCCCTGAGAGACCCCTCTGCCTCCCTCTCTGATGGGACCCACCAAAGCAAACCCACCGTTACCTCCTTTCACTCCGTGTTCTCACCCGACTTCAGATGTGGAAGGAATTAATTGTGGCTAATTAAAAATTAAATCCTCCCTCGCCTTCGGTCTCTGTGTTTCTCCCTCTGCCTCAGCCTGTCACGCTCTGCCTCTGCTACCTTCTCTCCGGGAATAATTCCCTTCCTTCTCCTTGGCCCCTGCATCCAGCTCTGCCATCTGCCCTGCGGAGCCCGGCCCCGGCTCTGCTCCCAGCTGACCACCTTGGCTGCAGCTCCTCTCCCAGTGCCTCAGAGTCACTCCTTCCTTCCCTCCAGCCCCTCCAGCTGCAGGGCCTCCCTCCCTGCTGCCTCTCTCCAGCCCAGTCCCTCCAGGGAGCAGCTCCCCGGGAAGCTTTTCCAGCAGGCTCCGAGCCCCCGGCGCCGCCGCAGGACTGACCTTCCCGGGGTGAGCGTGGGCTCCGTGTCCCTCCCCAGCACAGACCACGGCTTTCCAAGGGAAGAGGAGGATGGGAGATGCCCAGGGAGCCTCTTGCCTCTGTTATCTGGTCAACACAGCGATGCTCAATAAATAAACCGAGGATTAACCGGGTTATTTTGTGGCAGGTGGAATATTTGCCGAGGAGACCTCAGGAATTCCACCCTCATCCAGTTCCTTAGGAGGCAGCTCCGGACAGGGAATGTCAAGGTTACCTGGATGCCTGTCCTGCAAAAGCCATGCCCAGGTTTTGTGATGGGGTTTGATGGGGATTGCAGAGCACCACACCTCTGTGCGGTGGAGCCCAGCTCCAGAACCTCGGGAGCATTTAGGAAAACTAAACTGGACTCTTTAGGAAACCAGCCCCGCACCAGTGGGAGTGGTGCAGTACTGCAGAATTTTCCCTGGAAGTTTTCCTAAAGTCTGTGACGAGAGAAAGTCATCAGCAGACACCAAGAAACCTGCACCTTAATTAGAATTCGCTATAAACCTTCCCATTTTTGTATCTTGTTGGGAAGGAAAAAAAGGTAGCTGGATTGATCCTGGAGTTCCATCTGTCATCTCCTCTGTCAAGGCTTCATTACCATGCCAGTGAGATGTCATCCCAGTCCCAGCTTCCAAGATATTTCTGTGTTGAAGTCCAAAAATGCCATTAGCCAGCAGAGAAGGAAAGGGAGCATTTAGGAGCACACAGGAATCGAGGAGAGAAGTCGCTCTTACCCCACATTGTCCAGGATAAACTCAATATATATTTCTGCAGCAGGAAGTTTGGGAAATGAGTCCTGATATTTGTGACTGAATTACATCAGCTGTGTGCTTTATAAAAATACAATTTTCAGATCATTATCCCATCATTCAACCTATAGAAATGCACCACTCAAATACATACTAACACAGTTAAAAAAAATCTTCAAATCCCAGAGTGATTGGGTTGGAAGGGACCTGAAAAATCCTCCAGCTCCAACCCCCTGCAGGAAATGCCCCATGGAATAAATCTCTCTGCTAATGCATCTCCCACTACAGCCACGATAATTTAAGTTACCTGGGCGTCCATCCTGGCTGCTGTTACCAATTATTCCAGGGAAACCATTCACCAGGGGCTTTGAACCTGGGTGAGGTCCCTCAGAACTCTGGGCAGCCGGGCAGGGACGACGTCCTCACCCGAATTGAGCACCTTTAATAATTTACTGGGACCAGGGACTCGGGCCTATGGCCCTTGCATCCACTTAGTGGCCACTTTTCCAAGATAAGAACTAGAAACTGTATCTTCCTCGAGATTAGGTTGCACCTGGGATCTTTGATGGGTCGGTGTGGGCGTTCTGTGTTAATTACAAGCTACCCAAATTAGGGAAGGCATCTTTTGGGTGTGTGGAGCTGGAGCCATCCCACTTTGATGCCACCATGGAGCAGGTGGTGGGTGCTCAACTGCTCCTTCAGAACCCAGAGCGACCGAGGCTGCAGGAGCTGCCCCGAGCTGGGAGCTTTAAGGTTAATAATGTATATCCCCTTGGTTATAGGATCTCCCTTCCCCGGGCTAAGACGTGCTTAAAAATTAACGGTGCAGATATCCCACAGAGGAGGAGCAGGTGCTAAGACTCCACATGAATCTTTCATGTGGTTCCAACTCCCAGAGGCAATTTCAGCAGCTTCCCTGCATTGCTGCAGCCTTTGGGATGTCTTCACCTCACTGGGACGGGGGCCCAGGGTGGGCACAGACTTCCCCTGAAGGAGCTGGAATAAAACAGCGTTGTGCAGGGTGAGGGCTCCACTCTCACACACACATATTGAATTCTGCCTTTCTCCTCCCCGGGGTCCTGACGTGCTGTAACCAGATCTGAGGAGAGGCCGTTCCACCTGCACCTCGCCAGCCTCACTCAGCATCAGCTGGTGAAAAACTACACCCCGAGCTCCAAGCGATTCCTACAGCTGCTTCAGCACAGAAAATTCTCGTTAAATTCACCCAGGATTGATCCCATTCATTCCCTGGTGCATCTGAAGCGTGGGGGACACGTTGCTGTGGGTGTTTGAACTGGGAACAGAGGGCAGGGAGCACTTACAGGACTGAGCAGCACCAAAACTTCAGGGTAAAAATCCCAGGGATGAACTTCTGGGAAATGCAGGTCAACACTGCCAAGTCACTCAGTTTGGATCCTGGGCACCTTCCAGGAAAGGGAGAGGGAAATAGAGAAATTAATATAACATGAGATGGTGTAATACAGAGATGAAAAGCATATAAATGTGTGTTACTGACTTTGGGACAGAAAAACCGAGGAAAACTCATTAATTTTAAATAAATTTATGTTTTGCAGCAGAGCTGAGGGTGTCACTGAGAGTTACAAGAGATGAAAAACAAAAGGTGGTCGTGGTCACTCAAACTCTCCAGGTAGGTCCAATTTATCCCTCCTAACTCCCTCTTTTGCTGACAGAAAATCCCGAAGTCCCTGTCTGGTTACATGGACAAGGAGGATCTTTTCAGTGAGCTGGCCTGGACTGTTGGACATGCCATGGACATTCCTTGTCCACCTGGACTGTTGGACATGCCAGGAAGGTGTTACCCTGTCCACCAGCAGAGCTCTGTTCTCTCTCACACAATCACAACTGGAAGTTGCCACCAGCTAAAATAAAATCCCAAAGAGATCTTTCCATGCCAGCAGTGCAAAGGGGATTACTCAGGGAATGCTGAGGAATTGCTTTGCACAGAGTGAGAATTGTAGGATCATTTGGGTGGGGAAAGACATCCAAGACTGAGTCCAAGCTGATCCCTACCTTGTCACCAGCCCAGAGCACTGAGTGCCACATCCAGCCCTTCCTTGGACACCTGCAGGGATGAGGACTCCAAACTTCCCTGGGCATCCCTTTCCAGTGTCTGACCATTCTTTCAGCAAAGAAAACATGGAAAAAAACAAGCATGGAATTAAAGGAGAGAAGGAAATAAAGTTCTCTGCTGTCAAACATGAAATGACCACTTGGTAGCTGGAGCCAGGGTGCTGTGATGGGCACACAGAGCTCTTCAAACACTCCTTGCAACTCAGGCTTGACACTTGAACCCAGAATCCTGCTTTCCTCCAGCAAAATCAGTGAGCAGGAAGCTCATTTCTGTGCACAGCTCGTGGGATGGCTCCCAGGAAATCATTTCCCTGTGTCCTGTTCTCCCTGGCCTTCACTCCAGCACAGCCCCAGCTCCTGGCCTGCTGTCACAGGGACATTTCAGCAGCTGGCAGTGGCTCCCTGTCACAGCTCCTTTGTGTGCAGAGATCACCCTCAGCGATTATTTATTGCAGCAGTTCAGATTCCTGCCTTCCTGTGACATGATGAATGACTTTTAAGTAACATAATATCTGGTTTCCTCCTCTTTCACACACCCATTTCATTGCCAGGTGTTTTCAGTGACCAGATCCAAAGGGATTGGTTGCAGTCAAAAGGGAAAGAGAAATCCTTGCCCAGCCTCTTCTTGTTCATATTTAATGGAATTCTTGCTTGGGTTAAAATGATTATCAATTATTCACCCCCCGTCCTCAGTAATTCCAAACATCCCAAGTTAATAAACAGCACTGCTCTACTGCTGTTAAAAATTCCCAAATATTTTTGTTTTCATTTTTTAAGCTCTTCTCCAGGTAACTGCAAGCTGGCCAGTGAATTATATAATAAAATTGTATATATTAATTAAAGAATAAAGCAGGTTAGCAGGCCAGGAGAGTCAGGAAGCAACACAGGGCAGAGCCATCAGCTCAGGATCCGAGTGTCTCCCATCACTGCTGGGAACAGCACTGGGAACAAAGTCCTGTCCTTTCAAACCAGCCCTCAGACCCCTCTTTCAGCCTGTTTTAACATTTGAAAAGAGTATTTTTTTGTCTGGCTAAATTAAATCCTCGACATCTTTTGTTTCTAACCCGCATTCTTTCTCAAGCTGGTTGAGAGGAAACAAAAACAAAGCAGACAAAAAAAACCCCAAAACCCACCCCAAAACAACACAGAGGGAACAGGAGATAATTTGATCCTGGTAAAGTACAGGAAAACCACAACCTGCTCTCCTTGAGCCTCTCCAAACCCTGCTGCACCTCTGGAACAGAACAGTCACACAGAGGGAAATTCTGTCGTTGTAAGATTGGAATTTGAGATTTTTCCTTTGCATTTAAAGCCCAGACAAGGTGGGGATCGGTCACAGGTTGGGCTCGATGGTCTGGGAGGTCTTTTCCACCTTCTGGGATCCTGGGATCAATCCAGCACAGCCACGGTAATCCACGAGCTTCACGTGGCACCAGGGTGGCGTTGCACAGGCCATCGGATCACGAACGGATCCCGTTAAAAGTTCATATCCACAAGGCAAACGAGGAGTCAGGGAAATGTGAACTTCTCTTAAAATGAACAAATCCTTCTGTTTGCACCTGAAATCGGGGTGAATTTCTTAGGACAAGGATTTAAAGTTTCTTCCTAACAGGAAAACATCCAGACAGAACTTCATGGAGCCAGCAATGCTGTGCCCTGACTGGGTAGCTGGAACTTACAGAAGTTAATTACTGCAGCAAATATGGGAGTGGTATTTTTGTTAGCTCTGTTCTTCTGCCAAAAACAGAAGGGGAGACACTGAAACCCTTTAGCTCTGGTGTGAATTTTCCCAGAAAATGCTGTACAGAGCAAGCACCTGTAGAAAACCCATCACCCAAACCGCTCCAGTCTCCCTCACCTCAATCTTCCCACAAAAACACACCCCCAAAACTTCAGCTCCACATCCACAACGTGCCTGACTATCCTTCCTCTCCCTTGTGTGGCTGCAGGGAATATTCCAGCAGGAATTGTTCTACAAGGCCCAAATGCTGACATGCAAGAGCCATTAAAAACCCCGAATTTAGACACATGGGGTCATGGAAAGCTGCCATAAATCCCAAATACTGATACACAGAGGCATGGAAAGCTGTAATAAATCCCTTTCAGTCTCACTCCTCACACAGGTCACTAAAATCTGTGCCATAATTTTGGGAGTGTGCTGCTCACTGCCCACAGGATGGACAAAGGCCTTTTCTCTCCAAGTTCAATCAAAAGGACAACAGCACAAGGCAGAGCCCTTGTACCTCCTGGGATTTTTGGGCTGTCACAGCAGGGACCTCCTGCAGGGCCAGGGAAGGAGGGGGGTTCTGCCAGCCAGGATGAAGCCAACAAAAACACCTCATGAGTGGAAAAGCTGGGAAGTTCATGCAGTTGGTGCTGTCTGGAGCAGCATTTCCAGCCTGGCTGTGGGCAGAGAAAATCATCCCAGAAGTGCCATCACGTCAACCTTGAAGCAAGTGGTTGGGCTGACAAAAAAATCACTGTTTTGGTGGCTTTTTGCTCTCCAATCAGAAATGATGGCTTCTGTGTCCGGCAAAAGCAGTGCCAGGAGAAAAGCTGGAGATCCAGCACAAACAGGCAGCAAAGGGCTCATCCAGGAGCTTCTCCAGGCTGCAGGAATTCCCTGCTCCAGAAGAGATGCCAGAGGCAGCAGGAGAAGTGAGGCACTGCTGACCTTGGGCTGGGAAGGGTGGCTGGCACCAGGGAGAGCAGTTAGGAAGGAGCAGGGCCTGTACAAACATTGGGTAATCCTTGCTCGTTTTCTCCAGGACAATCCCAGCCTCCAGGCCTGATGTCATCGAATTTCCATGATTAAGTGTCTGTTAATTAAACACACAGTTTATAATTACTAATGCAAGCTGCCTGAACCCTTAAGAAGAGCAGAGATCCCGCTGTTCCAAACTGAAGGATCTTCACCCTGGATTCCTCAAGACACATTGGATGTTACTTCTCGTGGGAGAAGTGCTGTAGTTTGTTTATTTGACCTTCCAGCACAGCTGAAGAGGGAAAGTACAGAAAATACAAATATATCAAAGGAAATGTCCTTTGAAACAAGTGTTTAACCTCACCTGTGTAAAGGAAAAATCCAATGCTTAATCAAAGCCTTCTGTAATTGGGAATCTTGGTTCCATGAGTAATCCAAAGAGTTTTGTGATGGATTAACTGCTTTGAGAACTCTGGCAAAGTTAAAGATTCAATAAAAAATTATTTGGTCTTGCAGCCCACAGCTGACTCGAAGAAAGAGCACAGGGAATGATTTACCAAACTGATTTTCCAGCTCCTGTGTGGCTGAAAACCACCAGAAGGGTGAGACAACTCCTTCCTCAGCACGGCCTGGAATGTTCCTTCCCAAAGAAAACCCAAGACATGAACATTTATAATATTTACAGCAACAGGGTGGTTCAATTCCTTCTTTATTCAGAGGTGTCTTCACAGAAAAGCCCCACCTGATAGTGATAAAAATGCCCCTTTGTGGCAGAAAAAAATCTCTGAATGGAGCAGTGAAAATGCCCACATTGAGGTGCAGAGAGGTATCTTCACTTTTAAATCCTGAACAAAACTTCCCACAGGAATTTGGGGAAACCTTTCAGCAGTTTCTCCGTTTGCATGACATCCCTGCAAATCTGTTTAAAACTACCTGAACCATGTGAAGCCCTCGCAGGCAGTCTGGGCTGATTAAAGAGTTGTTCGTCACCACCCTGGGCCCACGTTCGGGATTTTTGGTGTAAAAATGTAGAGGAAAAGGTCCAACAGGTGCAGGGCCAGGTCAGGTTCTGATTAACAGACGTGTCCTCACACCCCAGGCAGGTTTTGCACGACACAGAGCTCCAAGCAGCAACACTCTGCAAAAGCAAAGCCTGCAAACAAACCAGGCAGGTTTTGTTGTTCCATTAAACTCTGAAATACAATTTGACTCTGCCATAGCGACGTAGATGAGCTATCTGCATTAAATTGTGTTTAATTTAACTCTAGAACTATAGGGCCCAATTAAAAATAATGAGGCCTGTCTCCAACTGTCAGGCTCAATTAGAGATAATGGGAAGTGATAGCTCCTGGAATAGATTCATTTTTGTCTGATAGACGAACTGGGGCAGGGGTCTTGGCAGGGGTCAGTGGAATAGACCCGCCAACAAAACACGGGTCAGTCAAGCTTAAGGAGTCTTAAGGAACCTGGTTATTAAATAAGGAAGTAGGAAGTAAATCAAATCCAAAAGCACATGAATAACCCCAACAGATTCTCTTTTTTTCTGTTGTTTTCCCTGTTACATCCCCGTATATCAAAATTCATCTGAGCATTAAACTGCCCGTTCTGAACCCAAATACAGAGCAAATAAAGGTGAAACCTGTTTGGCAGGGCCGAAGGGAAACTCGAAAAAAGAAAGGCCCAGCTTCATATTCCGAGGAGTTTAGCAGGATCAGTATTCTCCTGAGGCAAAAACTGTAGCAAAACCACTGAGCTTTTGATTGGTAAAAAAAAAACCAACCCAGGAACGATGATTTGAACGCAGTAAGAAACCAAGGTGTTGAAGCAATGGTATAAAAAGAAACCAAGCGAGGCGTCCTGTGCCACGAATCGATTGCTTCCCGCAATAAAAACTGGAAAAATCGGCCGACTTTCCCTTCCGAAAAACGCGGCAGAGCCGTCAGGCCGGCTCAGAAGCGAGACCACTCGCCCTTGAGGAAGCACAAATGGGTGACAACTCTTGGCCACCAGACAGTGGCTGTCATTTTGGATGAGTAATTGATCCTGAGTGGGGAGGGAGGCGCAGAGCCCGGGGCCCGTGCGGGACATTCCGCGTGCGTCCGCACTCCGGGCACGGCAGGAACGGGACCCCCTGTCCCTGCCCGCCCAGCTGCTGTCCCAGCAGCGCCTCTGGAGCTCGTGTTGGGCAGCCCTGACGCTCCCACCGGGCCTCTCCTTTTGTTTGTGTGGGAAGACACTTTTTTAATCTAATGATATCTCTCTCCATGTCCCAACGCCGCTCGTGCACCGCGCCCGCGGCTCCTCATCCCCGCTCCCCTCCCCCCTTGGCTGCCCAGCCTGCAAAGTCATGCTTTGAATTTAAATCTCTGCTCCGGGGGCTTCTGAGGAGGGAGAGAACAGGTCGGGGTCTGAGCTTCTCCCCAGCTGCTCCGTGAAAAAATGGGCGCGTTTCTGATCAGAGCCGTTGTTTCTCTTCGTCCCTCCCTTCTCGCTCGCCAAGAACCTCACGAGGGGACACAGAGTGACAAATGTGGCACTGTTAAATGCAGCAAAGGGTCACTGGCAACACACAGGGTCAGTGTTATTCCCTCCCTGCAGGGTTTTATCAGGTTTGAAGGCTCTGACGGACCCCAGGTCTGGGGGAAAACCTTCCTGAGTTGTCCCAATGGATGTGCTCAGATGGGAATCGCCCGGGCAGGAAGAGCTTTGGAGCCTGAGCCAGGACTCTGTAAAACTCAGAAAAACAGGGAGTAAGTTTCAATTACCACCCTCAGGGATGATCTAGTTTTAAAAAATCACCATAAGGATGTCTCCATTTCCTCTGAAGGATCTCCAGCTCCTGTCACGCAGCACTCGGGATTTGGAGAATTCCGATATTTGCGCTCAGTACAAAAACTGCTCCTGGGATTCCCAGCTGAGTGTTCCTGGTGGGAATTCAGGTGTGGGAGTGCAATGCCCCATCCCTGGAAGTGCCCAAGGCCAGGTTGGATGGGGCTTGGAGCAACCTGGGATGGTGGAAGGTGTCCCTGCCCAGGATGAGCTTTAAGATCCCTTCCAACCCAAACCATTCCAGGATTCTCTAAGTACCAGGATGTGTGTCCTTAAGAAAACCCTCCTGATTACTTCATATCTTAAAATCTTGAGTTTGGAGCATTACACAGAATCAACTGAAATGTTTTCAGCTGTACTAGAGACAGTTCCAGTCATGGAGCAACAACCCTGACCTTGTGTTTCATGGGAAAAAAATGAGAAAAGCCAGGAAAATTGGATTTAATGTAGGGATTTGCCAGGCTAGCCAAGGAAAAAATTCTTGATGGTGAGTAGAAGAAAATAAAATCAATTTTTCCATGCAGCTTCTGAAATGGCACTAAAACCTTGTGTTTACAGAGCACTGAAGTAAAAGCAAAGCCAAAGATTTGAATTTCCACGCATCAAATCCTACACAGAAGATCATTTCATTTATTTATGGCTAATTCTGCCTCCCTCACGAAGCCAAGGATTGTTTTACCTTCAGTGGCCAGGAGCAGACTCTCGGTTCCTTTGGAACCTCCCAGTAAAACCAACTCCACGGCGAGACCTCTCGGGAAGGCTCAGAACGGGTTCCTCCAGCAGGTGCATCCCCGAGTCAATCCCTACAGCTCCACAGCCAGCCCTTAATTTGCCATAAAGACCGAGATGTTGCTATCACTTAAATCTGAAGACTGTCACCACCACAATAATCAGACGTTTATCTTACGCTGCCGTTTGCAGAGAATTCCAGATACAAAGAAACCCAGCAGGCAGCCGAGGAATCCCCGCCCCCGGGCTCCTCTGATTAAAAAAGAACCTTATGGGAGGAAGAGAAAGAGACACATAATTCATCCTGAAGATACCAGGGGGGTGGGGGGTTTTTTTTCCTGCTGAGTGGCCCTGGTTTTGCCCAGGAGCCCACGGAAGCACCGGGGTCGTCCCGTCGCCCCTTGGTCACTTGTTACTGTAGCAGAAAAATCAAGTTTATTCTCTTGTGACAGTAACCCGGGGAACAAATCCGTGATGACACCGTTCCATGCATTCGTGAACTTCGTGGCCTTGTAGGTCACTGGACAAATCTCTCTAAACTGAACTGTTGACAGTTCTTTGCAGGGTTCCCCCCAGGAAACTGAAGGTTAATTGACCATTCTTTCAAACCATGAAATGCTTTTGAAAATGTTAGTTTTAAGTCTCGTAGCCTAAAAGCTGATGAAGCAGCGCGTTCTGTACCGGGGTGTCTTCTAATTACTGGAATGAAGAGTTGTGGCCAGGGAAGGTGCAGAAATGGTTTAATTAGACTTGTGTGTCATGGGAGCAGGAAACAATATTCACTAAATCGTGGGGTTGCTGAGGGCAGAGCTGCTGAAGGGAGCAGGAGAAGCTGCTCATAATGGAGCTGGCGATTTCTTAATTATGTTAATTTGGTATTTTGGTACGGTATTTTGTTAATACGACCTTATTAAGAGAAGGGATCTTAATTTTTCATTCTTAAAAACCTCAGAAAAACACCCACAGGCTTCTCTTTGCTCCTGTGGGTGCTCTCACTGGCTCCAAAGGAATGGTCGCTGCTGGATTCTGGTGGGTGCTTCCACAGGGAATTGTTGCAGTCACACAAATCCTCCGAACCAGGAATCCCAGAGAACACCCAACGCTCTGGAACGCCTGGCAGGAAAGCAGGGATGATATCCCCCTTTTGTGAGGGATGATACATGGGTGTAACTAATTACATATTCACCAAAGTTTTACAGAAACCAGGAAGGAAATGGAAGCCAAACCTTCTGTCCCTTCTGAAGGGATTGATCACGCTGAATTTGGGTTTTGCATGTTTTGATGTCACTGTGACATCCTGAGGGTGCTGGTTTTTATTTGAGATAAAATGTGTCTCTGTGATCTACTGAAAACATTGCAGAAAGAGAAGCCAAGAAAAAACTGTGTGTTTGTTGTTAACACTTTTCCCCAGAAACCTTGAAGAATGTCCTACCTGAGCACCTCCAGCCATGGCTGATAACCCTGATGCCATCAGGAGTTTTGGGTTCTGCAACATTTCCAATCCCAAACCAGACTCTGGCATTCTCTGTCATCCCTGCGTTTCTGTGCAAGAAATATCAATTTAAACGTGGCCAGATTGGGATCCTCAGACCATCCCTGTCCCATCCCATGGAATTCCCTTACTGGGAAGCAGAATGGGCCAGCCTGGGCTCTCTGAAGGTTGTGCTCCAGCTCTGGGTGCAGCAGCTGATGGGGTTTTCCACGAGCTGTGCCTCCAGCTGAGGCCACCTGAGCCCTCGGGGATGAATTTCCCAAAATATTTCCGTAGCCACTCAGCATTCATTGCTCCTACAACAAAAAAAGTTCTGCATTTGCCCAAAGATGGAAGCAAAGAGCTCCAAAATCTCCAAAAAAAAGACGTTTTTCTTCTTTCCTTTTCACCTGCAAAGAGAAAAAACTCCATGTGAGCACAGGTACAGATAAAGAACTGATTGCCGTTATCTGCACAACACGACCCACGGGGATTTCCTGAAACAGTGAGGGATATTAATTAAGGAGAAACTCATTACTGTGATGAAGGAATAGGTGAGGCCTACACAGGATTCTCTGCACAGCTCCTCAGCTGTAAACAAACCACAGCCTACAAAAGAGCAATAAAGAGATCAGAAGTGACAATTTTGTGTGCTCTGGGGCTGAAGTTGTCTCTTCCAATGACAAACTAAATTATAAATGACATCCATCAGCCAACAGCATCTTGATTTCCCTCTATTTTTTGGGGAAAAAAAAATAATTTCAGAAGTGTTTATTTCATCCCCTAAATGCAAAATAAAAATATTAATTCAATGCTGACAGAATACAAGGATTTGTTCTAATTCCATTGCTTCATGTTATTGTATAGAATAACCACAGCACAATTCTAGCCCCTATAAACTCATTTTGCCCCAGAGTAGACATAAATCAGGGCAAAATATTCTTGCAGTTCACTCACAAAGGTAAAAAGGGTGCTAAGCTTAGGTTTAACTGGCTAAATAAGAAATATATTGTCAGGCTTTGTGTGTCTTTGTGGGTTGGGTTTGGGGTTCTGCCAGCTCTTAAAGCACAAACAATCCTGGCTCTGCAGAATTTCTGTTGCAGGGGCATTTAGAAGCCCCAGGCCCAGCTTTCCAGGCAAATCATGGAATCCCAGAATTATTTGGGTTGGAAGGGACTTAAATCCCCTCTTGTTCCACCCCCTGCCTTGGGCAGGGACACCTTCCACTATCCCAGCTTGCTCCAAGCCCCATCCAACCTGGCCTTGGGCACTTCCAGGGATGGGGCATTGCACTCCCACACCTGAATTCCCACCAGGAACAAGCAGCAGGATGGATTTCGTTCCTAAGTAAGAACAATTGCACATTAAAATCAGTGAGGAGCTCAGCTGGCAGTTGGAATTTCAGGGCTGTGCAGGGCAGCAACGTCATTTCACAAGGATAAAGATTAATTTCTTCCAGGCCAGACTTCCAGCACTTCACAAGCAGAACATTTTCCCTGTGGGATAGAGAGAATTAATTTTGGGAACGAGAAGCTGCCAGACTCCCAAAAAGGAATCCCCATTTGTTGGTGTTCGCTGCCTAAAGATGCAATAAAACAAAACAACAACAAGAAAAAAATCGTAAGAAAATAAGTAATGACCTTAGGAAGTAAAAGTGGGATTTTAAAGGGACTCAGAGCAGGTTTCCCTTTGTTTGTGAGGCATTGCAGAACTTTTCCAGAGCAGATTTTCCAGGACAGCTCTCCCGGCTCCGGGACCTCCGGTGTTTTCCTCACCTTGGCCATGAGGAAAAGCTTTCTGTCCGTTACATCCATGCATGTAATCAGGGATTGTGCCTTTTGTCACACTCCCAGCCACCATCTGTGTGCTCCCAAGTGGCCAGACGAGGGCTGAACCCCCCATCCCGGTGGGATTAATCTGCAATTTCACACTAAATGATTTTTAAGGATAATTTGTTAGGATACAGTATCCCGAAATAAAACAAACGGTCGGTGCTTTTGCAGGGGGATAAAAGGAGGGAGCTTGGAGGGTTTCCTGTGTTTCCAGGGGCTTGGACAGAATCCATTTGCACGTTTTCATTCCCCTATGAATGCACACATCCTGGGAAAGGAGCCTGTGGGTAATGGGAATAGCTGCTTTTTATTTCTGGGGGTGAGGGTACAACCCCGAATCTGGGCACTGGAAAGGGGATGAAGTGGAACCAAATTCCCATCTCCATCCAGGACTGAGAATCTGAGTGATGAAGCTGCAGTTTAAAATGTGAACAGAATATTTCACTTCTGCAGGGAGGGGACTGGAGGGATAAATTGAAATGGGTAAATAAAGGAGGAGCTCAAGAATCCAATCTTTCCCATAAAACAAAGCTGGCTGGAAGTGTGCAAGGAAATTATTCCTCTCTAGGAAGCACCAAATGCTTTCAGAGCTGAATTCACATCAGTATTTCCCCCACATGTTTTACATACTCAGGAGGAGAGGGATGAAAACCATAATCAGAAGAAAAAAAGCTAAGTGAGGAGTAGGAAGAGCCAGGGTCAGGACACACTGATGCCCTTTCGCAGAAAATGATGATGAATAAACATGAAGATGCTTTTCAGCCGTTCTGGGTTCACCACAAAAACCACAGGTCCCAGTCCAAACTGCCTGAGGTGGGGGAAATATTTTGGTTTTCCAGCCTGACCACACAGAGGTCACCAAAATCTTCACAGACTTCTCATAAATCTCTGCTTTTGAGGGTTTCTCAACTCTCTCTTGCTTTTTTTTTTCCCTGGTTTTTTTCCCCTAATTCTCCTGAAGCAGTGGAGAGTGTGGAAAACAAACCAAACTTGTTTATGATGACCTCAGCTGGTAGCAAAATGAATTCAGTTTGTCGTCCAAAAGAAGTTCCTGCAATTTAAAAGAAAATCTATAGAAATTAAAGATACTTTAGGAGAAATTCACTCACAAGGAAGTGATGCCTTGGAAAAACAAATCCCTATTTTACCTCTGTTGTTGTATTGCATTATTCGTTTGCTACAAAGTCGTTAGTCCAAAGAAAGGAAGGAGTTAATTGCTGAACAATGTTAATTTAAAGGCTACATGTGATTTTTCATGCCACCAAATAAATCAGACAGAAATTGGATCCATGGAAATGCCTAATGCACATTTCTCTGCTAATATTCCCTGTAAAAACAACTTCAGTCGTGACAGGTGCATTTGAACAATTCCTTAACTGAGACAGGACTGCAAATAAAACCAGAAATTATCCACATCTTGTGTTCTTGTGTTTTAAATCACAGAAAGGAGCAGAGCTGATGGATACCAGGAGACAACACACCCCAATATTCCTTTCCATTCCCATGGAAATGCCATTCCTGGCATAATTCCTCCAGCCTAACAGGACTTGGCGAGAAAACACCAAAAACAAGGAAAAAATCCAATTTTTTTAAAGTCCAACCATCAACCTGCAGTTGTCCTGCAGCTCCAGCTTGGAGCTGACCTGATGGAGCACGGAGCAGCTGGAGCTCCCTGGGCTATGGAAGGGGCTGAAACAAGAGGAGCTTTAAGGTCCCTTCCAACCCAAACCGTTCTGTGACTCCATGAATTCCTCAGAGCTCTGCCCTGTCCAATTCTAGCACCTCCAAGGGCAGGGACTCAATCCCTCCCTGTGCCCGTTGCAGTGTTGGACTTCCCTCCTTGTGAAAACGCTCTTTGCTCCAATTACCCGGAATTTTCCTTGTTGGAACTTGCTCCTGCTCCTCCAGGTGTTTGGAGAGCTGAGCCCTTGATCCCTCCCCGTTGCAGGTTAAGCTCCCCCCGGTGAGCAAACGGGGCAGGAGCCACCCTTTGCTCCTCACCCGGTGCAATCCTGCCCTTCCAAGGCTTGCAAATCTCCTGAACCCGGAGAAAGCAGCCCGTGCATGGAATGTGTTCCTGCAAGGAAAGCAGCCGGGGGAAAAGCCCAGCACAATGGCTTGAACGGGCTCCAAGGGGAGCTGAAAGGAACTTTGTGTTTTATCCTCACCCCTCCTGCAAATACTCAGCCGCAGGAGAGCATTTTTTAAAGTGTTTTTTAAGTTACAGGGTAAGGATATGACGACTCCGAGATGACCTTTTAATAAGTTACAGCCCAACGTTAATTAATCCAGCCTGTAATTAAGGGAACACTTGCAACTGTGCAAACTCCATGCCTTAGGCTCTGCCAGCACCGTGACTTTTCCTCTCATTTCAGTTCTCCAGAGGTGCCTGATAAAGGCATTGATTTATAGGAGTATTGATTAATCTCCACTTCTATTGACAGCAATTAACAGAGAGGGATTTGACGCTCATCAAAGTGAACAGATTCTCATTAGGAGCAGAAAGAAAAGATCTGTCTTCACATTTCATCCCCTCCATACTCTGTGGTAAACTGGCAAGCACAAGGAAATACATTTATCATGGGTCTTCTGGGTTTTCGTTGTGCAAGGATATTGGGAGTATTTCCACATTTCAGCTTTGCTGTGCTGAGCCCAAAGGACCCGGTGTCATCACTGACTTCAAACTGCCTCTACTTAAAGGCCACTTTCCTGACAAAGAAGCTTGGTCCCTGTTTTGATGATGGGTTTATAGGAAGAAAAATCTGGTCTAAAGAAGAGACCTGGACAGTCCAAGCCAGTATTTTCTGGGGCTGGATCTCTGATCTGGAGCTGATGCGGGATTTGACCTTGGCTCAGCTGTTTGCTCCATGTCTCTCTGGTACTGGGATGAACACTGTCCCAAATTCATGTCATTATCGTTCAGAGTTCACTCTCTGCTGGCTGAACCATGCTTGAAAAACCTCTGGTGAAAGAGGAGGCAGAATTATGGTGCTCAGAATGANCCCGCCGGTGCCTGTTTGAACGGGCGGGTCCCTCCCCCTCCTCCGTCCGGAAAGTTGCACAAAGTTGGGTTAATCGGGGTTTTTTCCCCCTTTTATTCGCTGCTCTCCGTTGGGACGCGCTGCCCGCCCGCCCTGCCCGGGCCGGTGCCGCGGGGCGGGGGCACNNNNCCCCGTCCAGCCTGGCCTTGGGCACTTCCAGGGATCCAGGGGCAGCCACAGCTTCTCTGGGCACCCTGTGCCAGGGCCTCAGCACCGTCCCATCCTCATCCCTCACCTCCCGCAGCGCTGAGGCTCACAACGGGCGCTGCCTGCCCGGGGCTGTCCCGGCTCCGTTCCCGCTCCAGCCGCTCCCGCGCCCCTTCCCGCGGCCATCCCGGCACCGGCGGCGGGCGGGGACGGGCGGCTCCGGCCGCTGCCTCCGCTCTGAGCGGGGCATCGGGCAGCGGGGACCGAATACCGGGCACCGGGCATCCGGG
>VZTH01015463.1:0-12804 GCA_013397815.1 Aleadryas rufinucha | reverse complement strand
TTTTTCCTCTTACTTATAAAATTTCATCTTTATAAAATTTCTTATTTATTAAAAAAAAAATCACATTTTTGAAGCTTTCAGGAGCTCAGTATTGACAAAATCAGATGGAGCTTTTTTGCTACAGAATCGGTGACATGCAGCCAGTGATAAATCACGTATTATTTGTTTAAAAGCAAAAGGGCCACTGAAACAGTCAGGAGTTTTTTGCACTTGTTTGGGAGATAAGCAGAATTGTGAGTGTTCCTCTGAGCAGAGTTCTGCAGCTGGGGGTGAGCTGCCATCAGGGGTGACTGGGCTGCTCTGCAGTTTCATGATCATTCCTTTAGCTCAGCCAGGGATAACCATGGAGGTGGATTTGAGGAAGGAGTGGAATTAGGTGGCATTTCTTTGCTCCCTGCACTGTCACAGCCTGTGCTGGGCCTCACACGGTGGCAGTTCATGGCACAAGCGTGTGGCTGTGCTTTGGGCAGTCCCTGCTCGATGAAATGCATTAAAGCATCTCTTTTCCTCCTTGGAACGGGCAGAGGAGCTGGACAAGCTGATCACGGACAGACCCGAGAGCTGCAGGCGGCCCAGCAAACAGGCAGAGCCCGAGGGGCCCCCCCTGGGCCGGATCTCCGTGTCCCAGCTCCAGCCCCAGCCCATCATGACCCTGTCCCTGCAGTCCCTGCCCCTGCACCACCAGCTCCAGACCCAGGCTCGCCTCGCCCCCAACTCCCCAGCGCCGGCACAAACGCCCCCTCTGCACACCCTGCCCGACATGAGCCACAGCCCCCTGCCCCACCACGCCATGGGACGCGCGCCGGACTTCCCCAGCGTGGCAGTGGACATGAGCACGGAGGTGGACGCTCTGGATCCCAGCATTATGGATTTCGCACTGCAAGGTACAGGGGAAGGCAGAGGGGGAGGGCAGAGCTGGTTTGTGGTTGTGTTATCGCTGAATATCCAGGAAGGATCCGCAGTGGGATGTGCTGGGATGGGGCTGAGCTGAGAACCGGCGCCGGGTGTTGGCATCTGCAGGGTGAATTCCTGGGTGGATTTTGTGCCCGGAAGGTGGGGCAGCAAAGCACCTTCCTGGCTCCAGTGAAGGCACTGCAGGGGGTGGAAGCAGGAGTGTCCAACCAGCTGGATTTGGGACACCACATCTCTCTGGCCCTGGGAAAACAGAGCTCTGCTCATGCCTTGGGGTTCTCCTTCTGTGCAAGGAGAACTTCCCTGGTTTGTGGCGATGCCTGATGTGGTCCTGGGTGTCTGGTGAGCACAGGTAGAGAGGTGCTGTCTGGAAAGGTCTGGAATCACAGGCTTTGGCGGGATCAGACACACTTGCTGCCCAGAAAGATTTGGAATCACAGGACGTGAGGGTCAGACATGCCGCCCAGAAAGGTCTGAAAGTGGAGGATTTGGGGAGATCAGATACCCTTGCTGCCCAGAAAGGTCTGGAATCACAGATTTGGGGGTCAGACACTAACCCTTGCACCACAGTGGTCCCACCCTTCGGGTGAAGCCCGTTAGTCCCGGCCGGACCCCACCCAGCACCCCGAGGGTGGGGGATGTGCTGCTGTGAGCAGGATTCCATCTTTTCCAGGGAACATTTGGGAGGAGATGAAAGACGACAGCTTCAGCCTGGACACCCTGGGTGCCTTCAGCAACTCCCCCCTGCATCTCTCCGACTGCGAGCTGGGCACGCCCGGCCTCACGCCCGTGTCCAGCGGCAGCGACCGCTCCTTCTCCGACCTGCAGGTCACCGGCCTTTACACCACCTACACCACGCTGGACAATGTGGCAGCTGCTCAGTACATGAACCCCCAAGGCAACAAACCCATCCCTCTGCTCTGAGCTTGGCACCGTTCCACGGATCCCGAGGGACGGCTCTTCCCCGTGGTTAAAATCCGACCACGGGGAGTGACAAGAGCTCGTCCCGCTTTGGGACGTGTTGGCTGCTTCCAGCGTGTGAGGCCAAAATAAATCAAGCTGGGACTGGTAGAACCACTTTTCCCCCGTGGCAAGGGCACGGACACTCGTGTTGTGGGACTGGGGAGCTCTCCAGAAGGACCTGGAAGGCAGCAGGAACTTCCACTGGAATGTAACTGAGCTAAAAATCACCCAGTTAAGGGAAATAAATTCATTCTTACACCGTGGTGGAGCTGCTGTGTCACCACTGTCACAGAAGCCACCACGAGCCAAGGGGCTGGCCAGCCCCAGGTTGGTTGATTGTGCCCCTGGTGTGTCATTTTTCTCTTAATTTGCCAAATTTTGGACAAAGACCTCCCACGGTTCCTGGAGACATTTGCACCACTAACACTTTTCTGACGTAACTGTTGTTAATTTATTGTTAGGAGGTAGAAGGAAAAGGAGCAAAACCACTAAAAAGGAAAACTCACCTCCCTAGCAGACCACTGTTGTATCTAGATTTGTAAAAGTCCTCACCCCTGAAGGAAGTGGTACTACTGAACTATTAAACTGATCACTGGCTAGAGGATTTTAGGAATTACGCCTATTTTTAGGATTTTTTAAAAAAAATAGATTTGTTTATAGTCTTGTGTATTGTGCTTCTGTCTATTCTCGTGCTAGGCAGTATTACTATTTGTAAATTTATTTATATTTATTGTTATGAAAAGAAATTATGTGAACTGAGCACTGTTCAATTTGTGTAATGCTGCAGTAACCTGGTTTACAGCCACTAAATTATTCCTCATCAGAACCACAACCATCTTATCACAGTTTTTACACTGCATTTCTTTAATAAGCACTTTTGATACTGTGAAGCTCATGCTTTTTAAAAAATTCAGAGACCAAATATTGCCACTGTACCTTTCATAATAGTCTTTGCTAATTAACTAAAAGAACCCTGATTCTAATGTAGCTTTTTAAAAAAATTTTCCAATCCTGCTTTGTACTTGGTAACCTACACTGCAAATAATGTGATGAAACATCTGAAATATGTTGGGATTTAGCATTTAGTCTACTTATACCTCTGTGAGCAAAAAGTGATATTTATATCTCGGGTTTTGTCTGTTCCTGTGCATTCAGAGACTTTCCCGGTGCCGTATCCAGGTGCTCCCAGGCTTTTCTCTCCCACACCCATCCATGGATTAAAGCTGGAGGGTGCAGGATGCTGGAGTGGCCCCAAAGGGCACTTTCTTGCTTGAAAATATGAAGATCAGGGGCTTGGAAACATCTGTGCCTGTATCCTCCCAGCGCATCCCTCCGTGGCAACCTCTTCCAAAGGGCACCACAGTGCTCCACGTCATAATTTATTGTCCAAGGACAAATGTGATTAATGATCCTTTGCCGTGACCGCTGTCACCTACGATGTCTTTGCTTTTTTAAATAAATATTTCTTAGCACTACGCCTGGGGCGTCCTGGATGTGCTGTGTGGTGCCTGCTCTGGTGTCATGCTGGGCTTTTCCCAGGCTTCATTCCCTTTACAGACCTTATGGCCAAGCTGAAGGTGGATCCTTGGCTCAAATCCTCCAGGAGAGTAAGAGTTTTAATAACTGTGGTGTCATCCTGCTCCTGAAACCCTCTGAAATGCCTGGAAAAGCTCTGGAGTAGGGACAGGGGCTGGCAGGAGGGATACTCAGAGCTGCCCCACCCCAAACAGGTCATGTGCCACAGGGAAGGGGCTGCCCAGTGCCAAAGGCACCAGGCCCTGCTCAGGACAATGACAGAAGACACAAAGGTCAGGAAGTTCCCTGGGAGCTGAGCTCACTTTATTGCCTGGCAGCAGCGACACCTTCCAGCCAGGAAGCCACTCCCAAGACCCTTCCCATCCCCACCCCAGGACAGGCTGATCTCCCACAGACCCGGTGGGACCCCCCAGCCCAGTCCCAGGAGGTGTCCAACACCTTCACCCCATGGCAATACCAGCACTGCACTCGAGCCAGGTGTCCCACCTTCCATGGCCATCCCACCTCCTCCTTTGGAGCCCAAGGTAAATCTGTGCTGGGAAATAACACAGCCAGAGGCACTGGAAAACTTCAGATTTCCCCTCCATGACCAAGATGGTTAAAGGCTACCTGAGCAGCAGGGTACAGGTCCGAGGAGGTGGCAGCTCCCCCTGGCTCCGCTGCTTCCAAGGAGGAGCCAGGTCACTGGGGCAGGAGCACCTGGAGCCATCCTCCCTCCTCTCCATGCTCTGCAGGAGTCAGAAGGGACACGAGATGGATGAGAGGAACAGTCAGGTCAGTCAAACCCTGGTGGATCCTTGGATATTCCCAGGAGAGCAGCTCCCAGATTAGCTCCCTTAGGTCTTTCCTGGGGCATCAGCTGCTCATGGCCACATCTACTCTTGGCCCCCCAGCAAGGGGAAGGATGACAGAAATTGCTCCTCACAGTTTAGAAAGCATCACTTGGAGGCTTTCCTGGTCTTGGTGCCTGGTCAGCTTGAACCAGCCCTGGCCAGGGGGTCTGTGCCTCCAGCTCTGTCCAGTCTGGTGACACGTGTCTGACCTGGTGCTTGTTTCAAAGACCAAGGCCAGGGCTCGCAACTAAAACAGGAAAATATTTTACATTCTTTTTAAAACCAAGTTCTGCACCTGGCTTGGCTCAGGACAAGTTCATCTTCTGCCAGGCTGCCCCTCCAGTGCCAGAGGGGACTCTGCATGGATGGCAAGACCATATCCATGGCATAAGATACAAGCGCTGGTGTCCTTTATTTAGGCACATGAGCAAGAGTCCAAGGCTTCAGTTCAAGGGCTGAGGAACTGGGTGGGCAGGTGAAGTCTGGTCGTGTCCTGGTGCTTCTCCTACCCTGTGGCAATTGCCCAGCTCAGGAGGGGTCATCAGTGTCCACCCTGGACAGGAGATGGGCGACCTGTGCTTTCTGCGGCCCGGTGATGTGCTGAGCCATCTGCACGATGCAGTCCATGGTCAGCTCAGGGTTGGCCTGGAGCAAGCTGCAAGGCACAGGGCAATTTCCTGAGAGGCCAGAAAGTGCCAACTGCCTGGTGCCCACCACCTGCTGTTCCCATGCCAGGGAGCAGCATCCCCCTTCTCATCCCAGCTCCCACAGGCACTCACCTGCGGATGTGCTTGAGGATGTAATCCCGCTTCAGGTACTTGATGTTCTCCCTGATGGCCGACTGGGTGCCGTCCTCCTCCTGCATGTGCTTCTCCAGCCACTCCACCACCACCTGGTTGTTGTCCCAGAGGTAGCCCTGGGGAAAGCAGCACCGTGGGCAGGGGGTCCTGCTGACTGCACAGCCCGAGCTCCCCCTTCCTCCTGGAGCCTCAAATCCGGGCAATGGGATTTTTCTTCCCAGTCCTGCACCTGTGGCACCTTTTACCCCATGTTACAGCCACGGGGTAAAAGGTTCAGTCTGGAAACTGAAATTCAGGAAACATTTGCAAACCATTTAAAATGCAAAAAGGTTCCTTTGCGGGTCCTACTTCCTGAGGCAGGCACAGCAACGTGTGTGTCATTTGAGAGCAGCTCAAATGCTGAAGACCCCACTTTTGCCATGGGAAGCTCTGTCACGGTAGAAAATGTTTATCTGGGGACCACTTTGCCGTCGCTGAGCACCAGCATCCAATTGGGGTCACCTGATTTGAAGAGTCAGCCCCAGCCCAGGGCTGCTTCACCGCCCATCCTCACACATTGAGGCACTGCTGAAACCTCTGAATGATGGGAGAACGAGGTGACATCCCTCGGGATGTGCAGGTGCCTCAGGAAGCCGGGGCTGGGGGTACCTTTTCAGCTCCTTCCGTCTCCATGAACCAGCGCCGCAGCATGGACTGGATGTGGATGTGGCTGAGCTCGCTGTTGGCCTTCAGCACCTCCCCCTTCACCATCTCCTCCAGCAGCAGCCGCCGCAGCCGCCAGTAGAGGAAGGAGCGGGCGCTCTTCCACTCCAGGATGTCCTGCGGGAACCGCAGCACAGCCCGCGTTTGCCGGCGGCCGCTCGCTCCCAGCTCCGGCGGGATGGAGGGCAGACAGCAGAGCCGGGGCAGGGATGTCGCAGGAAGGGAATTTCCCCCCCACCTCTGTCTGTCACCTCGGAGCCCTCCCCTGTGCCCGGCTCACCGTGATGACCCCTTTCTCCTGCATGCGGCCCGGCGTGTCGTGCAGGTCGGCGAAGCGCACGGCCACCTGGTGGTACACGGGCAGCAGCAGCTCCTCCCGCGCCTTCAGCTGCTTCTCCAGCTCCTTGCGCTGCGCCTCCGACAGCTCGGGGGTCCCTGTGGGACACAGCCGGCTGAGCAGACCCCCGGTGATGCCACCACGGGGTCCCCTCTGTGCTCCCACATCAGCCACCACGCCCAGTGCCACGGCTCTTTCCTTGGCACACCGACACCAGAGCCACAGAGGCATGGCCACCAAGAGGTGACACCACACTCAGTGCCTGCCACAAGAAAGGGGAGGTGGCATTTGCAAGGACTTTGTGGGACCGTGTTGTGACACAGCGGCAAGGAGCTCTCAATGCATCAGGAACCAATTCAACGTGGCCGTGGCCATCCTTCATCTCAAAGCATGGGAGAAGACCCCAGCCCCATTTAACCCATTGACAGAGCCCCCAGGAGATACAGGTGTTCTGAAGCACCACCACATCCTCTCGGCTCCACCAACAGCAAAGCCAGAAAGAACTCTCCCAGAGGGACATTAAAGGACTCCACTACCAATGTCAACAAGCCAAAACTCCCTTTCCTTACCCAGCTGCTCCACCAGTTTGGCATAAACTGTATCGATCCTTCTCATGGTCTTCACCAAATCCTTCTTTCTGAACTTGATCTCCACTGTTCCTCCAGGCTCCAAAATGCCTCCCCTGGAAGGGAAGTTTGGTAAAGCAAGGACTGGTCTGCATGGGAGAATAAATCCTAGGACAAGATGTCCAGGCAGCTGACACACAGAGGTGTTCTGGATGACACAGAGGTGTTTTAGATGACACACAGATGTTCTAGATGACACACAGACGTTCTGGATGACACAGAGGTGTTTTAGATGACACACAGATATTCTGGATGACCCACAGAGGTGCTCTGGATGCTGACCTGCTCTCCTTGTCGGCGTAGAGCTCCACATGCAGGGGGTTGATGGTGGAGTCGATGACCACCCAGGAGCCGCCGCGCAGCTCCGCGTGCGGGGGGATGTACACCAGGACAGGCTGCTTGAAGTCCCTCAGGCTGTCCACGATGAAGGCGCCGAATTTCAGCATCTGGTCGTACATGTCTGAAAGCCAAAGGGACTCAGGGGCTGGGTGTCCCAACTGCCACTGCCCCGGCCTCCTCCCAGCTGCCCAAAGTCACCTTCTCAACTGGAGAGACAAAGCATCCCAAAATCAACCAGCAGAAAGCCACCGACCCATGGGACCTGTGCCCTGCGATGCCCCGTGACCTCCCCAGCCCAACCCGACATCCCAGAGCGGTGAAGACCCTGGGCCATCCCAGGACCCTGTGGGGTGGCAGGGGTGCCAGAGGTTTGTCACACCACAGGAATCTGGGCATCCCAAGCACAGGTACCTTTCATGCCGCTGGAGAAGCCTCTCCAGTTGGCAAAGATCATCAGCGGGAGGTGTTCCCGGTTGAAGTCCCGAATGGCCTGGGCTGTTTTAAAAGCAGAGTCTGGGAACCAGACCTGCCCAGCCTGCTGGATTATCTGGAAAAGACAGTGAGCAGCTGAGACTGTGCCAGTTCTTCCTGGCACACCGCATGAAACAGTCGGAAGAAAACAAACTGCCCCGGCACCCTCGATTTCACCAGAATTAAGGAAAAGCAAGACATGTCCAAGGATCACCCTGGCTATTCCCCTTTTCTCCCCTCCAGCCTCCTCTTAGATGCCACCTGGCCTCACTAAGGTCTCCCCACTCACCTTTGCCTCTGAGTCCAGGTTGGCAGGGTCGGCGGGTATCGTCACCTCCACGGTGCGGGTCTCAACAGCGATGACACCCACGGGGAGACCTCCCAGCCTGCAGCAGGGCAGGGTGGGCTCAGCAAGGCCAGCTCCCCTCCACCCCAGCCCCACCAGAGAGCTGCTCCCCCTCCACCATCCCAAAAGCAGTGCCACGGCCAGGGCTCGAAGGTGAGTGGCCACACATGCAGGATCCCAGCTCCATCCCCTGCTCCCGGCAGTACCTCGCTCTGCCAACCACAACGGTCTGAGCCCACGGCTTCATGATCTCCATGAAGCTGCCCTGGTCGAAGAAGCCGCTCTGCCAGGTCCCCTTGAGAGCTGCAGAGCACAGGAGAACATGGAATGGTGCACGGGTGAGCACTGAAGGGCTCCTGGGCACCAACCCACAGCCAAGAGCACCTTCTGCACCTACAAGACACTTTTGGGAGCAGTGCTGCAGAGGCCTTGGGTTGTCCTCACTTACTTGGATGGGGTCTCCCTGCCAGCATCCACCTGGGGTCATAGGGGACTTTGGAAGGGACAAAATCAATTTCTCTTTCAACAGGGTCACTTATGGCAGTGACAGGCACCGGGCTCTGGTTATCCTGCAGGGGAGACCCCGAGGGCAGGTCACCAGCCAGGTATGGGTGACACCCCCCACCTCCACCCTGGGTATGCACCCTCCTACCTTGGGTATGTAGGAGAGCCACTGCAGGATGGTGTAGACCCCCTCAAAGTCATCTGGGACGGTGACATGGGAAACGCCGTTGTTGTGCATGATCTGCACTCCTCCCAGCTGGTTGTTGGATGTGTAAACCTCCCGTCCCAGCACCTAGACAGAGTTCCCAAGGGAAACACATGGGGCTCTGCTGAAACAGGACCTGTTCCCCTGCTCTGTTTGTCAGCCCAAACCTCTGCACAGGCACATTCCCTCTGGGCTGAGGCTGAATTTCCACCTCTGTCCAGGCTGATGTTAAAAGTGAAGGGATTCTGCTTTGGTGCCTGGGCTTAGTGAAGCAGGTTTCAGTTAAGCTCAAACCAATGTGATTCTGCCCAGAGATGGGTCCTGCCCCTGGGGGCTGGAGCCCAGCTGTCCCAAGGCACCTCTGCCATCCCACCCTGCCCCAGGAGCAATTCCCTGGCCCCCAAAGCAACACCCAAAAGCTGTGGGGGAGTCATTCTCTCCCTGCTCAGTGAGACCAGCACAGCTACAGCTCCCCCAGAGAGGTCCCATGAGGTGATACACAGGGAGCTGCCACCTCTTCCCATGGGGCAGGGAAGGAGCCCACCCAGGTAGTGGTGGGAAGGACACAGTGCCATGGAGAACATGCAGCCAGAGCTTGGTACCTTGTTGAGAGCCGTGACACCCGTGAGGATGATGTGGGAGTTCTCCACCTGGATGATGCGCTGGCCCAGCCTCACCAGGTAGGCACCGATCCCGATGGCACGACAGGTCACCTGGGCACACACACGGGGACACGTGGGGGCACTGGGGCTGCAGCACAGACCACGAGCACCTGGCCAAGGCTGCTCTGAAGGGCTCGGCCCCCTTGTTGCATCCTATTACCCCTCCCAGGGTGATCTTAAGAGCCAGCAGGAGAAAGGGGAGGAGCAGAGAGGGGAAGGGCCCCAGCTGTACCATGCTGATGGTCACTATTTCGTCGTAGGCACGGGAGGACTCCCCAGCGATGGTACCAGCAGCTCTCAGGTTTTCCACCCCAAATCCGTTGTCCTTCCCAATGATGTCCAGGAGGACATACCTGCGGGGAAATCAGAGCTGTGGTGTGGGAAGCACTCACCTGCATGATGTGCCTGGCAGGACGCTGAGCCAGGAGGTGTGAGCTGCATCCTGGTGGGGTGTAGGGCAGAGCTTGGGGTGGCTGCATGTGTCTCAAGGGATATGGGACTCACCTGGACTCGCCGCCTTCCTCCACGTGCTCGCAGCGCACGGAGTTCATGGTGCTGATCCTCGTGTAGTCCTGGGGGGTCAGGTACAGGTACCTGAAGCCCTGCAAGGAAAAAGGAGGAGGATGAGTTGTGAAGCCCCACACACACATGCTCCTGTGGGACATGGTCTTTTCCCAAACCTATCCCAAACCATGCTGCCCAGCAGCTCAGGGAGCAGAGCTGCACAGAGAAGCCATGCCAGCAATGGCACCTCCACCTCCACCACCTGGGAGAAGCCAAAGGAACCATTCCCACGGTGCTGAGTGCAGGTGTGGCCTCACCCCCTGCTCTGATCCCACAATTTGACATCCCAGTTTAGCTCTCTCATTCCTCCCCCAGCTAAACCCTCTGTTGTTCCCTGTGCTGCAGGAGGGGAGGTGCCCACACACCTTGTAGGGCTCGGCTGGGTCCACCCAGGCCACCTGGAACATGTGCTTGATCTCGTCGGCGAAGCCGATGCGGGCACCGCTGTTGGCAGCGATGTAGATGCGGGGGATGCCCTCGGCCCGTGCCAGCTCCGAGGCCCTCAGGAACACCA
This sequence comes from Aleadryas rufinucha, assembly GCA_013397815.1. Classification (NCBI taxonomy): domain Eukaryota; kingdom Metazoa; phylum Chordata; class Aves; order Passeriformes; genus Aleadryas; species Aleadryas rufinucha. The sequence goes on along the minus strand of VZTH01015463.1, from coordinate 2,490 downwards.
GGTCCTCCTCAGGCCCAAAGGAGCCGATCTTGTGTGTGATGTCGTTGCAGATGAGCACAATGTCCCGGCCTTTGGGGTACTCGGGGGTCTTCAGCTTCATTTTGAAAGCAACCATCCCCACCTGCCTCGAAACAGCGCAAGGTTACAGGGCAGAATCCTCCAGAGAATCACAGAATCCCAGAATCATTTACAGAACCACGGAATTAACTAGGTTGGAAAAGACCTCCAAGATCATTGAGTCCAACACTTGACTGATCACCACCTTGTCAACTAGACCAAAGCACTGAGTGCCACGTCCAAGAGACACAGGGGCAGAGCTGCAGGTGGCAGTAACTGACAGACAAAATGGTTGAGGAGCATCTCCTGAGCTTTAAACACAGCCAGACTGAACCACCAGCCATTCCCACCTGCTTCCCCTGCCCGATTCCCAAATCATTCCCTGCTACCTCGTTCCCTCCAGGGACCCTGTTCATCTGCACAAGGTGCCCCTGTGAGTCCAGGACCAGCTCAGTGTAGGTCAGGATGTCCTTGGGGTACAGGTCCGAGGAGCCCCATAGCTTCAAGAGAGCCTGTGGAGACACAGCACATGGCTTGGAGTGGTTTGGCTTGGAATAGACCTTAAAGACCATCTAGTTTCAGGGATTCCAAGACCTAGGAATTGGTTTAGAAATGTTTCACATAACCAAAAATGCTGGGGCTTGGGCTCTTTTTGTCTTCTCATTTAACAGCTTGAAGAGAGGGACTTTTTCCTCAGGTGGGAATATTTGGGGAGGGTGGGGATGAAGAGCATAGAGTAATTTGGAGCCTCTTTTTGCTCAGCCAGACTCACCTGCCTGATCATCTCCGGGAAGTCGTACACGTAGGTGGTGCCCAAGGACTGCGCCTGGAACCGCTTGGCCTGAAGCAGGTCCTTGGTGACGTAGGGGGTGTTGATGAGCATCCCATGCTGCGGCCCCTGCTTGTCCCCATACGACTGGAACATGATCTGGAGAGGAGAGCAGAGCATTGGTTGCCTTCCCTGGGATGTCATGGTGACTTCTGCTGGAGCACTGCCGAGCCTTGCTTGGCCAAGGTGATTTTCCACCCATTTTCTGCTATTGAGGGCACTGTCACACTGCTATGCTGCCAGCACCAGTGATACCCTAACAGTGACCTTCACCTCCAGCGCTCAAAACTGCCCAGCTCCACACCAGCATCACCCCAAGGAACCCAAGTGGATGAAGCTCAGCACATTTTGAACAAAGCACCACCCCAAGGAACCCAACTAGATGCAGACAGATAGGAATGAAACCAATCCAGCTGTGGGAATGCTGTTGGAAGTCTGGGGGCTCTGGGCAGACCAGCACTGCAGGTGCACAAGGAGTTTTGCAGAAGCCCCCCCAGAGCTCTGCCAGAGCCAGCAGCGCTCAGGCAGCCGTGGCTGGGTTCCTGCAGTCACCACCGGGGTTACTCACGCTGCCGGTGCCGGGGTCCCTCACTTCCTTGTAGAGGCTGATGTCCAGGTAATATCCGGACTCGTTGGCGAGGAAGAGGCGGATGGGGATGGCGGTGGCAGTGGGCGTCAGGCGGATGTTGATCTTCAGCTCGGCCTGGAGCACCCGGAGCTTCCAGAGGCGGCTCCCGTAGCGCATCACCATGGAGCGCACCGACTCCTCGATCTGCGCAGGGCGTGGCACACGGGTAGGTTGGTGGCCCCAGGGACAACACTGAGCACACCATGCCAAGGCCAGAGCAGCCCCGTTGCATCTCCACCCCAAACAGCCGTCTTGGATTTGCTTTGTGTGAGCCCCTTCCCTCTCTCCATGCCTCCTGGTTGGGCCTGGTGCTGATATCCACTCTCTCCACTGGGGACAGGGAGAGGTGGTGGGGGGTGACTTCCCATCTGTGCAGTGGTCCCGAGCACAGAACAAAACCTTCATCCCCACATCAAAGGAACCTTTCCAGGACAGAAGCAGCAGGACCCCAAGAAACACACCTTGGAGGGGTCCATGATGACGGTGGGCACGAAGTTGAGGAAGATGTGGTTGCAGTCAGTGCGCACGATGGTGTTGTTGAAGGCCACCTCCAGCTCATCCATGGCCTCCAGGAGCATCCGCTCGCCCTCGTTCTGCAGGTACTCGAAGGAAGCCTCCTGTGATGGACCAGGTGGCTCAGCAGGGGCCAGGCCACCCCTGCACCGTCACCGTGCCCCCGCGGGCCCCCGTGCCGCCCTGCCTTGGTGATGAGGTCGGAGTGGCGCACAATGGCGCGGACGAAGAAGCGGTAGTCGGTGGTCTCGGCACCCGCCTGCACCCTGGCAGCCCCCAGGTAGAGGTGCATCTTGTGGTTGGCACAGGGGATGGCCGTCAGGTCGAAGTTGCGCATGCGGCTCAGCTCCAGCTGGAAGGCGAGCGCCGGCTCCAGGTGCCGGTAGATCCGATCCTCTGCGAACTGCCAGGCGCAGCCGTGAGGCAGGGCCGGGCTGGTGCCACGCCAGCACCGTTCCCACCG
>VZTH01015462.1:12378-129667 GCA_013397815.1 Aleadryas rufinucha | reverse complement strand
GAAACCCTTCTGCTCCCATGGAAAGACACGCTCTGAGAGTCGCTGCTTTTCTTCAAAATTCATCTATGAAACGAACACACCTGACTCAGAATTTCCTTGGGTACAAAATTTCCTTTTCCCTCAGCTGCAAATCCATCCAAGCCACAAGTTGTCTTTACAACTCCAAACTTTGGCATAAAGACACAGACTGAAAACGAAACTCCTTTCCCTTCCCTGAAAAGCAAAACAAACCAAAACAACCTGGACCTTTCAACTTGCTGGTGTTCAGATAGAACACTGGCATCCTTGCAAAGCTGCTTTCACACAGGTGAAGTTTTAGTGGCAGTGATTGCTGCATGGAGGATTTCTCCATGCCCCAATTTGGGGGCAAAAAGTAGATTTCTGGTTGCTAATGTCTCTCCTAACCCCACAGCTGCTCTCAGGAGCTTGGTGGTGGCAATGATCAGACTGGGAGGTGTCTCCTTCAGGAAAATCAATTTCTTGAGGTGAGCCAAGACATTCAATAATGGTTTTGGGAAGATTGGACTCCAGGCATCTTTACAATTTACAATTTTCCAGTCTCAGTGTAGGAGGTAGGACAGGGGTTAACAGTTTTAAATTAAAGGAGGGTTAATTTAGGTTACATATAAGAAAGAAATTTTTTATGATGAGGGCGATGAGGCCCTGGCACAGGTTTCCCATAGAAACTGTGGCTGCCTCTGGATCCCTGGAAGTGTCCAAGGCCAGGCTGGATGGGGTTTGGAGCAACCTGGGATAGTGGGAGGTGTCCCTGCCCATGGCAGGGGGGGGCACCGGATGAGATTTAAGTCTCCTTCCCACCCAAACCATTCCAAGATTCCACAATTCAATGAATGTGTTTGGTGCTGATGAAAAAGATGTTTGCAAGGCATGCAAACCTGATCATTTCCAAAACAAAGTCAGCTTTTTGAGCCAGCCTGTTTTCCATAAAGAATCTGATTCCAGATTTCATAATAAATATTATGGAAACCTTCTGGCATTACAGAGCATCACAACAGATCTGTGTTCGTGCCTAAGCAGGCAGAGGTCATGGAAAGGCACCACCTGCAAGCGACAACACCTTTGCTCTGTAGAAAACTGGTTCATGTCTGAATCCTTTTTAATCCTTGAGGAGAGAAGTTGGGATCACACCAGAGTTTGATCCAAACCACAGCTGTCCTCCTTTCTCATATCTCCCTCAGAGGATGTGGTGGTGCATGGGATGCCAGGACCACCGACCTACAAGGGGTTTGGAGAAGGGAGACAAGATAATTTACAACAAACCACAAGCCTTGTGCTTAACCCTGGATTGTCATGGAGAAACAGTAAAAAGAGATATCCAAAGAGTCAAAACTGATCCTGTACTGAGAAATGGAGAATTAAATGCCTGATTGGGACTGTAAATGTCTTTGAAGGTATTGAGTGAGAAATGTGGTAATTTTGATCAGAAATTCCATTTAGCACTGATAATTTTTACAGGATTCACTGCAATGAGTACATTTCCATATAAAAGTGTAACAGCAACAACAATAATAGTAAAAACAACTAAACAAATAGGTTTTATCTATTTTTTAAAAAATAGCAAGAAAAAAAGTAGTTCTGTCCAAGAATTCCCAGCAAACTCAAGTAAGCCTTATATCTGTGGTAGCAGATATGGAAAAGGCACACTGAGGTCATCTAATCCAGGGGCCGGAAACCTTTCAAGGGTTCAGTGCCAGACTGTATTTGTCTTCCCCAGCAGAAACTCAGCAGTCTCTGTCTCTTGTGAAAAAGGGTGAGGATCCCATAAGGGTGGGATCCTGCCTCTCCAGATCTAAACTCTCTGCAGCAGCCCAGCTGCACTCTCCAGGGTTTATCCCCACACCTCCTCTCCCAATACATGTCCCAGCCTTGGGATATTAGAAAATCATGGAATATCCCGTGTTGGAAGAGACCTACAAGGATCATTGAGTCCATATTCCACTCAATCTCCAGTTGCTGGACAGCAAAGCACGACTCACCTGTGCTCCCGTTTCCTTCCAGCCCCATGAGAGCGTCTTGGCTGCTCTGGTGCATCTTCAGTGAGGAAAACCATCTTAAACCCCAAATTTAGGTTCCTGGAACTTCCAGTTGAATCCCATCCCAATATTTTGGGATGAGAAACTCAGGAGGACAAAAACTGTGCATTTCCCTGCAGCTCAAGATCTCCCCAGGGGTTTTGTACTGTGGGAGGTAAAGGGTGTTTCATGAAGAACCCCACAGCCACACTGATTAGGAAATACCATTGGCTTCTGGTCTGGAGGATCTGGTCTGGAGACTCTTGTATTTTATAACTATTCCCACCAATGCATTTCCAAAATGGAATGTGGGACTTGATGATCTTGGAGGTGTTTTCCAGTCTTACTGATTCTATGATACTATGAAAAAACCCCAACCATGGGCTGTCTGCAGGAATTTGAGACCAGACCCAGGCTGTTCTCTTTCCTAAAATCCCAAATCTAACCCCACACATCCCTTCTCCCTGAGTTTCTGAAGTCTCTTCCCCAGTCCCCAACCACTTCTCCAGTTAACACAACACAACTTCCACCTTTCAAAGCCAGATCGAAGAACCAGCGAGGTCAGGGCAGGGAAATGGGTCAGCACTGAGGTTGTATAAACTGGATTTTTAATCCTTGAGCAGCTTTGACCACCTTGCTCTTGTGGGCTGCACTTCAGCACTGCAGAGCCCTTCTTCAAGTAGTCTTGAGTCAAGGGGATCATGGATTCTTCTGGAAGAGAGTGGCTTTTCCAGGGATTCCTTCTTTCCCGAAGGGGTGATGCATTTCGTTGTGTGGAATGGTGTTTTCTCCTTAGAAAATTTCACAATCTGTGGTCATTGAAGATTTTCCCATGGGAACAGAGGTGTTCACTGGTGTTCCAGAGCAGACAATGAATTTCTCCTGTGAGCATCTCCCTGGAGTTCCCACACAAAGCCAGGCCTCTCCTCCTGCTCTGTCCTGGAGGTGATCCGTGCAGGCAGACTGCAATCCCTGATCCATGTCCGTGTGTGCAGAGTGTGGCCCATGTCTGCCTCAGAGAATTCCCTCAGGGAATGACGATTTCCAACAGGATATTGAGTTTTGAAGGAAGAGAGGTCAACCTCTGAAATATTGATTGACTCAAGGCGAGGTTGGACGGGGCTCGGAGCAACGTGGTCTCGTGGAAGGCGTCTCTGTCCATGTCAGGGGGGTGGAATGAGATGATTTTTAAGGTCTCTTCCAACCCAAACTATTCCATAATTCTATGACTCAGAGACCTCTACAAACCAATGCCACCCAGGGCACAAACTGTACCCCCAGAAGTCCTGATGAGCAAAGGGGCATGAGCCTTCATCCCTCTCTTCTTCCAAACAGAGAGGACCTTCTCTCCTTCCTTGTCCATCTCAGCACTAAATCCAGGCACTACGACAAGAAATTTCACTCCAGCCATTTAGCTGGCGTTGGAAACCAGATCCAGACTGGGTCCTTCCAAACTCACAAGAGGTTCATTGGGATTGTCATGGGGTATTTTTGGTCAGCATCAGTTTATTGGAACAAAGAGAGTAGAGGAAGGATGGAGATGCAAGAGTCAGAGCTTCTTATGTGACAGGATCTCCTCCACAATCTTCCACCTTCGGCAGCGTTCCCTGGGCATCTTGTCTTCTTCACAGACATGGACCTCCATCCTCTTATTTTACACTCTTCAACATTTTGAGGTTTGCTTCTCTCTTTGGATAATGAGGAAATGGTCTCCAAGTGGCCAGATGGTTAAGAAACTCCATTTCTTTGGGAAAAAGAGAAAGGTCTTACTCAGAAGTTTTTCAGAAGAAAAACGTGTAAGAAAGCTTTGTTGAAAACAAACTTTATTTTTACTTTTTGTTTCAAAGTTTTTACTTCTGATGAAGCAGAAGGGCAATCTTTGAAGCTTTTCAGCCACATTTGATTCTCCATCAGTGGAGTTTCATGCTCTCTACCTCTTTAATGTGCAATGTCCTCATAGCCCTGCTCCACCTCTGAGGATTTGGGTAAAAACATCACCCTTTTCCCAACATAAAACCCATTTTCTGCGTTCACACTGAGTTTCCAGCCAGGGCTGATCTTGCACCCGCTGCCTTGTGGGAGGCTCTGAACCCCTCCTATTCCCAAAGAGGTATGAGCAAACACAGAAAGACCAGGGTTGGTTCCTGAGCCTGTCCTGGGTCCCACACTTTCCCTGCATCACAAGGTCTTTGCAGCATCCCCACTCCAGGCTTTCTCTAGGACCTGCCTTCCCAACGAGTGCGGCATCGGCACTAAAAAAAGCCCTCTCCGCTGCGAGCCAGGCCAGCACGTCCGCTGGAAAAATGACATAACCCCGTCACGTAATCTGGAGTTCCTCCTCTGGGGCGGCCTCGCGCCGGGGCCGTGTGAGAGGAGATCAAAGGGCAGCACAGGAAAATGAGAGCGGAGCCCACAGAGGGAAAAACACCGTCGCCCGTCAGGCAGGGCACTATCGCAGCCCTCGGCGGGCTCTGGGAGTTCCCGTTCGCAGGAGGGATGGAGACAGACATCCTCTGGCCCCTGGCACCGGCTGGGTGCGGGCAGGGTGTCCTTCTCCGTGCCTCTCCCACTTTATCTTTCAGACTAGAGTGGGATAGCAGCTGGCGACAAGATTTGGCTCCTCTCGTGCCTGCTCAAGTCCCACGGAAGGGATCTTCTTGACCCAAAAGAACTTGGGAGACTGCAGTGCCACCGGCATCCCCTCCCCTGCCTTCTCCATCTGATTTCCCACTCAACCTGACTTCAGAACACACGGGGAAAACACAGGAGAGGGATGAGGCAGTGGGAGGGAGGTGAAACAGCAAGGAAAAGCCGTGGAAAGCTGTGGGTCCCGTGCCAGGAGTGGTGGTGCTGAGGGATCTCTGTTGCAGACAGGGCCTGGCACAGTCCTGAAGGCTGGACCCTTTCCATCCTTCATCCTCCTCCCTATCCCTGCAGCCACAGGGAATCTGCCACCAGCTGCACCCCCAGCCACGTCCTCCCACCCCAGCTCCATCTGCCCAGCGGTGCCCACACCGGGGGGTTTGCCTTGCCCAGGGTTTGTGGTTTCTGACCCCTGACTTGCCCGTTGCCACAGGAATTCCCTATCGCTCTGGTGACTCAGCTGACAGAAAGGGAGACAATGGCATTTTACATCAGCCCAGGCTATCAGGAGCCTGCCTTATCTGAGCTGTGTTTTTCTATTAGTCTAACACTCCATTGTGCATCCCTTTATCAGCTGCAATGTTGATGTAATGCTGGCTTGGAAGTGGTTTCTGCATCCTAGCACTAAGACAGCTCACTTTTATTTCGGGGGGGAAGGGGAGGGTGCGAGAGGAGGGTTTATCGGGATTCTCAGGAGATAGGAGCCCTTCTCCAGCATGGAGCAGGGAGGGAGGGCTGGCTGGGTGGTGGAGGGGGGCTACCAGCCCAAATTGAGCAGACTTTTTTTTTTTTCAACCAGCAATTTAATGAGCATAATTTCTGCTCCTCCCATCCAGACAATATTTTTAATCAGTGTTTGCTCATCAGGATAAATGTCTTCTCTGGTTCCTTCTGCAAGTCCCAGAAGGTGCAGACATGGCTTTCTGCAGCAGGACTGGCCCAGCTGTTGTTGGCAGGGTGAGCCCTGACTTGTCCTGTAGTGTGGTCATCCCTAGCAGCATTTTCCTGGGCAGCTTTTCACTGGCTGATACACTCAAGGTCCTTTTCCCCCCAGATTTTTTACATCTCTAAACATCTATTTTAAAAATCCTGCCAGCAGCTGAGGATCCTTAAAATGACTTAAAAAAACCCCTGTGGTTGAATGAGAAGGATAAATGAATCCTCATGCATGAAGTAATAAGATAATGATGTGGTCTCATATGCTTTGCTTCCTGATGCTCCTTGTGGGTCCCTTCCAACTCAGGATATCCTAAGTTTAAGCCCTCAGGACCCAGCTCCATGACAGCAGCAGGGACAGAGTCACTTCAGCTGTTACACAGGAAGAGAGGAGCACATTGGATTTCTGTTACTGCAGCAACACGAGGTTTATGGCCAGGTAGGGTCAAACATGTCAGATTTGGCTTATTCAGCAATGGGAAGAGAAGCAAGGAGGTTGTCAAGGCAGGGCACAGAACACCTGGAGTCATCTCTGAGCATCATGCATGACTACCACAGCCTGGTTTCACTCAGCTCCCCCAGCCCACGTGGCAACCACGCTTCGGCCAAAGCCAGCAGCACCAAATACTGACCACAGTCTGTATTTTCAAGCCCACTGTGACTCCCTCTTGGAGCAGTCTCTGGGGTGAAGGGGATGGACCCCAATGGGAGCTCTCTGCTCCTTCCTTGGTGGGCTTTCGTGCTTATCCTTTCCTCCTGACTTCATGTGTGAAGGTAGGACCAGAAGATGTTTTTAGGTTTCCTCTCCTTTTAATGAAGTAATTAATTTCTATTTTATTTCACTTAAGTCCCATGGCCTGGTGAAGATGCTGCTGTCAGGATACCCCATCATAAAGTTCATAGAGCCACTCGTAGAAGCCATACATGAGTTAGAATCATGGAATCACAGAATGGTTTGGGTGGGAAGGGACCTCAAAGATCATCTTGTTCCAATCCCCTTCCATGGGTGGGGACACCTTCCACTAGACCAGGGAGCTCCAGGCCCCATCCAGCCTGGTCTTGGACACTTCTAGGGACGGGGCAGCCACAACCTCTCTGGGAAACCTCTTCCAGTGCTTCGCCAGTCTCTGAGTAAAGAATTTCTTCCTAACTTCTAATCCAAACTTGTCCTCTCTCAGATTAAAACCATTATCCCTTGGATCATCACTATCTGCCCATAGAAAAAGTCCCTCTTTCTTTATAAAGCCCCTTAAGGTCTCCCCTGAACCTTCTCTTCTCCATTGTGCCAGTAATAACAACCTGATTTGATTCCTCCTTTGCTGTTTCACTGGTGCCCAGTTCACAGGGTGACCAAGCAGGGAATGACATTGATTTTGGACTTTGGGTTCAAATGCTGGGTGGGGCACCATGGGTGAGGGGCTGTATTTTGTGTCTCTAGACAGGTGTCTGCTGCAAGTCCATCACCCCAGCGGCGTGGTAGCTCTGCTCAGCTCAGCATGTTTGTTTGATGTGGAAGAATAAGCAATCACATGTCTTGCTGTAGACCCCTGATCACCTGTTTAATAGCAATAGTCAGGTTTCAGGCTTTTCTGTAGTCCGTGGAGCTCCAAAAAGCTACTCAGGACCCCTTTGCATCTCTTCAAAATGTATCCTTGAGACTAGAGGAATTTACAGTGAACTGCAAATAACAGCCCCAGGAAAATTCTGTGCACACATGTGAGCTTCATCCTCTGTGCCACCATCCAGGGTCAGATGGAGTTCTCACACACAGCAGAGGAGAGGGTGAGTGGGACCTACATGTGCNTGTGGAAGAATAAGCAATCACATGTCTTGCTGTAGACCCCTGATCACCTGTTTAATAGCAATAGTCAGGTTTCAGGCTTTTCTGTAGTCCGTGGAGCTCCAAAAAGCTACTCAGGACCCCTTTGCATCTCTTCAAAATGTATCCTTGAGACTAGAGGAATTTACAGTGAACTGCAAATAACAGCCCCAGGAAAATTCTGTGCACACATGTGAGCTTCATCCTCTGTGCCACCATCCAGGGTCTGATGGAGTTCTCACACACAACAGAGGAGAGGGTGAGTGGGACCTACATGTGCTGCCCAGGGCAGTGCTGGAGTCAAATTCCTGGAGGGATTTAAAGCCCCATGGATGTGGCACTTGGGGACGTGGGTTAGTGGTGGCCCTGGCAGTGCTGGGGGAACAATTGGACTTTTCATCCATCTCCAAAAGGATTCAGCCTGGGGCTTTGGCATTTTCCTACTGGCACTTTTGCATCTGTGTTTGCATACCCTGGGTGAGTGTGTTTGCATGTTGAGCCCTGGAGATGAGCAAGGACCACACCATGTTTCACTTGCAGTGGAGAAACCAAAACAGGCCTTTCTGAGAAGAGCTTCAGAGCTAATTTCATTTCTTGCTCCTTCATTTACTGCTCCTTCTCCTCTGCACCCTTCAGGTTAGTGAGAATCCCACATAATGGGGACTCAGCAGAGCTCAAGTGGAGTGCTTGGGTGGCAGTCCTGAAGTGCTGTTGAAGGGAAAGCAAGAGTAGAAGCACAACCTGTGGTGGGCAGAGTCGTGGTAAATTGTTACTGCCCATCCCCAGCCGCATCTGAGGGGCTGCTGTGTCCTCAGGCCACAAATAAATGTGTGGAAGGGCTCATGCAACGGGGTGAAGAAGCCCTGGAGGATCTCATCTGGCAGAGGTCCTACCTGGACCAGCCATCTCATGCACTGAAGCTGTTTTGCTCTCGCCTCTTCCTCCTCAGCCTCCCCTGCCCGGGGTGGGCCGGCTGCTCTCTCCTCACAGCGAGTGGCCACGGTTTCGTCTCAGTCATCATTTCTATTGTTATCTGCCCATTATCTGATCCTCTCCCAGGCCGGGCCAGGAAACATCCTTCTGTCTCTGTCTTCGACGGCGCTCCATCCTCTTCCTCCTTGGAGAAGACAAAAGCAAAACAAGCGCATAATGAATCAGACGTTTCCCTTCTCACTTTGCCCCTTATTTCCCCCTCTCATTTTTCACACAGGCTCCTTTCTGCCTTTTCCCTCCTGTTTGTTTGGGATGTGGCCTGGGCCCAGCATCCCGGGGAGTCTGGCCGGCTCCTCGCGGAGTCAGCGGGAGTTCAGCGGTGGGTAAGGCTGATAGGGCTCCTCTGGCCCCCACTGCATCCTCAAAAGTCTGCAAGAAGCTTGGCCTCCTGACACCGGGGCATGGGATCAACTCCAGGCCAAGCTGGAGGTTCATGTGGGTTCAGGAAAGCAACTGGACAGTTGGGCGGAGGAGAAATGTTCTATCGAGGGCGATTAAACGTGAGATCGGCTTATGCAGCTCAGGATGTCACGTGGCAGAAACGCGCCAAAGGCTGGAAGAGGGTGTTGGGGAAGCGCTGCTCTGTCCTTGCCCTCATTTTGTATTTCTCCATGGCATTCCTGGAGAAGAGCTGGGACACTCACCTCCGTGCACTCCAAGGGTTTTGTTTTGGCTGTAGAGCAAGATGGGGCAAAGCTCTGCCCCTGAAGCCCAGCACTCCTTAGCCTCAGGTGACCTTTCACTTTTGCTGTTCCAAACCAACACTGGGTGCCACATCCAGCATTCAGCGGGATTCTGCTTCTAAGCCAGGTGGTCCTGGTCTTCCCTGGACCTGGTCAGGGTGGGAGTATTGAGGGGCTGTAAAGAAAGCTCCCCTAAAACACCCACACCAGTCCCCACACCAGTGGGGGGAAAAGAAAGCTCCCCTAAAACACCCACACCAGTCCTTGTCTGAACAACAGACAAGGACTCTCCTTCACCTCTCCTTGCTATCCAACAGCGCTGTGCTTTGGTTTTTCTGTTAATTAGCTTTTCTTGGGATTTTCAGAAATCCCTTCAGTCCAGGCTCAGGGCTGCTGTGGGCTTAGTTGTGTCTTCCAGGTAGGAGTCAGGTCTTTGGAAGCTCAGCTGCTTTTTGGGGAGCTCAACTGCAGGTTGGCCAAGGGCAAAGGCCAGTGGGAAAGCCTTTGATGTCATTGGTGTGGGTGATGGGGATCAGTGCCAATGGGTATTCCTGGCCCCATTTCCATGACTGGGGGAAAGACGAGAATCTCCAGGGAGTGATTCCAGTCCTGAAACTTTCCTGCTCCTTTCAGAAAATGAAGGTGAAAAACAAGACACATCCACACACCCCAGATGGAGGAGTTCCCCCAAGTACAGATTCTGCAGTGATTTTTCGTGATGAGTTTTCACTGTAAACAGAAAGGAACAAAGCATAGAATAATTAAGGTTGGAAAAGGTCATCAAGTCCAGCTTTTCACCCATCGCTATCACCCCCACTGAACCATGTTGTGAAGTGCCACATCTGCCCATTTTTGTAACACTTCCAGGGATGATGACTCCACCACTTCCCTGGGCAGCCTGTTCCAATGCTTAACCACGCTTTCAGTGAAGAAATTTTTCCTGATAACCAACCTGAACATCTCCTGGCATAGCTTGAGGCTGTTTCCCCTTGTCCTGTCTCCTGTTCCCTGGGAGAAGAGGCCAAACCTCGGAATGTAGAAAAGAAAGATGAAAACATCCTCATTTCTTTACCTTTATAAAACACCCTGACTTTTCCTGTTATTTCTAACCAGGCCACATGGCTGAAACCAGAAGGATCTTCTTTCAGTGGATGCTGGGATAGTTTCTGGTTAGACACCAGGGAAGCCAAAGTGCTGCTTTAGAGAAGATCCTGAAAAATGAGAAAGGGCATGGAAAAAGGGCTACAGAGATTATCTGGAGAGTGCAGAGGAAACCTTGGCATGACAGGCTCAGAAAGCTTGGGCTGGTTGGCTTATCAGAAAAGGAGATGGAGAAGTAACTGGAGAAGAGCTGCCTGGGGAGAAAAATGCCTGATGAAAAAAGTGCTTTAATCTAGCAAAAAATTCCCATGGCTGCAAAGCAGAGCCAAAACACCCAGGCTTGTGGTTGCTGCTGAGGGAAATTAGTCACCTGGCTAACCCAGGATGTTCATCCCTGGGAATGATGAAAATTAGGAGCAGATGCATTTCTGGAAGCAATGCTTGAGTCAGGTGCAAGCTGCTGAGTTGCAGGTGGGAGCTGCATCTGAATATCACACTCACAGTGCTGAAACGAGATGGGATGAGCTCTGGTGGATGGAGATTCCAGCTGGATTTGTTTCAGCAGTTCTGGAAGGACTGCACAGGGAGATCTGATACCTCCTTGCTGACTGGTTTATGGAAGTTATGAGATTGCTTTCTGGTTTGAGGGCACAGCCCTTTTTCCTATCCCAGAGCTTCTGGCTGGGGTAAGGCAATGGCTCAGCAAATCAAGGTGATGGGGAAGCCAGGGCGAGAATCACAGAACCATCAGGGTTGGAAGAGACCTTCAAGATCATCTAGTCCAACTAGAATTTCCACTGGGAAATTTTGGAATAGTCCAGGAAATGTTTCTGCTTATGAAGACAGGCTGGGAGAACTTGTGATGTCCAGCCTGGAGAAGAGAAGGCTCCAGGGAGATCTCAGAGCCCCTTCCAGAGCCTAAAGGGGCTCCAGGAGAGCTGGAGAGGGACTTGGGACAAGGGATGGAGGGACAGGACACAGGGAATGGCTTCCCACTGCCAGAGGGCAGGGTTAGATGGGAGATTGGGACGGAATTGTCGGCTGTGAGGGTGGGGAGGCCCTGGCACACGTTGCCCAGAGAAGCTGTGGCTGCCCCTGGATCCCTGGGAGTGTCCAAGGCCAGGTTGGACAGGGCTTGGAGCAGCCTGGGATGTGGAAGGGGTCCCTGCCCATAGCAGGGGTTTGGAACTAGGTGACATGTAAGGTCCTTTCCAACCCATATAATTCTGTGATTCTATGGTTTTTGTGCTTTTCTGCTGGTGTTTTTATACTCTTTATCCTTCTGGGTGTGCAGCTCGTAAGCAAACAGGGAGGCTGTTGGATTTAGTACTTCACCTCTTCAAAATGGACTTGTCCTTTCTTTAATACTTATCCTGTTCTTCCTTCTGTTGCTTGTTTGTTTTTCTCTTTGAAGGCATATTTCACTCCCAGCTGCTTCATTATCAATGCTCGGTTTTCTCACCGGGCAAGATTTACAGGAGAGACTTTCAACAAATGTGTTGCTTGAAAAATGCTTTTCCTGAGCTCTGCCTGCCATTCTGAGGAGGAATCTCTGCTGAGGAGAGCCACCAGCAGCTAAATAGGGTCTAAAAACCCCATTTAGACCACAAGCTGCAAGGTGTGAGCATCAAGAGAGCAACTTGAAGGGATTTTGAGCAAATTTTCAGCAACAGAGTGATAAAAAGTGAACAGGACTGAAGGATATTGTGACAGGTAGGGGGCCTTGAAGAACTTAGTCAGTCCAAACAGTGGATTAAACCTCCATAACCTTTCCTCCTTGTGCAGCCTGTTCTTGTAAACCATTGGTGATGGAGACACTGTTCTTCCTCTCCCCTCTCTCCCTAGACAGGGAAATGAGGGACATATCACATTTACCCCACGCCTTATCTGGAACTGAGCACTCCATGTCCTTCAGCTGCTCCTCCTCGTCTGTGTTTTTCACTCTTCTCTTCATCCTTGTTGCTGTTTTCTGCATTTCCCCCACTTCCTCCTGCAGCTCCCTGTGGTGCCCAGGCTGGACCCTGTGCTGGACCTCCTCTATCACAGGTTTTGGTCCAGTTTATGCATCTCACGTGGAATAAAATCCCTTTGCTCCAGCTGATTGATGCTCCACCTCTGATTCGCAACGCAGATTCCCTTCTGCTCCTGCTATGCTGCCTTGTGGTTGGTCCCCATCAATCCCATCTTATTGCATGCAGGATCTCTTTCCTAAATCCACCTTTTCCTCACAAACCTTTGTTCCGTGGAGATTGCTGTGTCCTCACAAACACTCAGCTTCCAGGAATTTTCATACCGATATGGGAATACTGTGTTCCCTTCTTGCTGAGTTTCTCAAACTCCCACAGAATCAGTGGTGATCCAAATCTCTTGGAAGTCAGACCCATCCAAATCTTTTGGAAGCCCCTCCCATCCATATGAGATGGAGGTGGGCTCCCAACCCTGGGGGGCATCAAGGATTTCGTGCCCTGTGTGCACAGCCCTCGGCATGGCAGGGAGGGGCTGCAGCCTCCTGCATAGAGAGAGGCCCTGATACCTTTCATTGCATGGCTGAAGACAAAAAAAAAGCGCTTTTCCATTCATTCTGAGCAGGTTTTCCAGCCCCTCCCGTCTTGACCCTGATTGCTTATCAGCTGAGATATGTTTATCCTAAATCTTTCTTTTCTCCTTTTCGTGTCTCCCCCTCAACCTCTCCCGTTCCTGCTTTTTCTCCCACTGTTTCTCTCTCCCAGCAGCCCACATGCACACCCCCTTCCCAAGGCCAGGGCTGAGCTTGCAGAGGAGTGAAGCTTCAGACTAAACTTTAATTTGCACGCTCCCTCTCCCAAGGGCACCCGGCGTTTTTTCGGCTGTTGTTCACTGCGGAACTGGAAGGTTCTGGTTTGTGCCACCGAGACAGCACCAGTGTAATCACAGCGTGTTCCCTCCCTGTGGAATTCAGGAGAGACCAGCTCCTTTTATAGCCCGGCCAGAGCCCCTCTGAGGGGCTGCTCCTGTGCCTCTCTTACACCCTCTGTCCCCGGGACTGGCGTGAAAGCGCTGCAGCGTTGACCTCAAGCCCTGCAGGTCCTTTAAGTGGTTCCTAGAAAACCCTCCTGGCACTTTGCCCACGGGGTACAGTCACAGCTCTGCCCTGGGAGGGCTCTGCTGGTGCTGGCCTGTGTCCCTGCAAAGTCCCTGCTGCTGCAGACACAATTCAGAGACCAGGTCCTTAAAAAACTCACATTGTGGCTTAGGGACATGGTTTAGGGCTGGGCTTGGCAGTGCTGGGTTCATGGTTGGACTCGATCTTAGAGGGCTTTTCCAACCTTCTGTGATTCCCTATAGTGTGGTCTGCCCAGTTGTGCCCATCTCCTGTTTCCAGGAGCTCTATTTCTACCACTTCCTAGAGAATCCAGGGGCCCTTTTCCTCAGCCTAGGTTTTGCCCACACCTGGGCAGATGTTAGGATGTAGATCAGGAGCCACCCTCCCTGCAGTGATCTCCTCCCAGAGCAGTGGTGCTGGTGGGGAAGATGCAAGGGGTGGGGAGAGGGGTGGGGTGAGAAGAGAAATCCTGCACTTCTGTTGTATGGGATGTGCTTGTGCTGTGGGAAATCTGGGCCTTTTTGGTACCCTGGGAGTCGACAGCAGTGTCTGTTTGGGAGGATTAAATAGGAAGAAGGGAGAACATCACTTCATGCTGCTTTCCCAGCATTTCCAACCCAACTTTTGTCCCAAATCTCATGGAACCAACAAAGCACAAATGAGCATCAGCTTCTCTCTGTGGACCTGTGACTTGTATTTCCATTCTGTTTCTATCCCTGGGAGCCAATCCTCTGGTTGTCCCCATACATCCCAGCCTGCTGCTGTTTTCCACATTCCCAGCTATTGGACAATATTAGCAGAAAGTCAAATACATGTAACTCTTGGGGATAGGAGACTTCTCCAAGACTTTTCTATAAAGTCCTTCCTGCTCCCTCTGTAAGGACACAGCGTTTCTGTGAAGTCATCCTGGAGTGTTCCTCTTAGATTGCAAAAGCAGGATGTTGCAAAATCCCTGAAGACTCTGGGAGACTGAGACTGGATGGAAACCGAGGGGTCTTTTTTTCCAGAATTGCTTGGATGTTTTGGATTTCTTCATCCCAAGGTCCATGGAGTGGGGACAGAGTATCTTAGGGTTGTCCAGAGTATGTGTTGTGCCCCAAATGAGACAGATTTAGTTATCCACGGGGTAGAGTGTTGGTCTGGGAAGTGAGGTGGGATTTAAACTCTCCTCCTTGAGTGTCTCATCATGCCTCTCCCCAGCTGTGAAACAGAGGCAGTGCAAGACTGGGCTGAAGAGAGCTCGGTGTTATCATGAATCACAAGAACAAGTGTGTTTCTAATCTTGGGGATGAGATGATCTTTTCCGTCACAGGACACAGCTCCACTAATAAATAAAACAGTGCCAAACACAGACACTGGAACTTGACTGCCTCTGTTGCTGACACGGTGCTTGGCACAGTTTTGGCCCCAGCCAGCTACTGCCACCCTAAATCTGCACAGGGCAGAGCACAGGGATGCTGCTTCACCCAGACAAAACCCTGGTGGAACACCCAGTCTTTTGGGGTGCCCAGTAAGAACCCCCTCTGGGTGGAAGGAGCATGTGGCTGAGCACAGCTGAGCCTGTTGATGCATCACTCCTCTTGTGCTGCTTCTTAGACCCTTTACATAAACATTTGCGAGTGGCCAGGGTTGGGAAAGAGCCCATCAGCAGATAGGGCTCTGCTCTGACTCCGTGCGGCCGCTCTGATGTTCTTGCCCTGCTTTTCATGCAGATGAGCTCAGACCATGGCAGAGGTCAAACCAGCACGAGATATCTTTAAAAAGCCCAGAGCTGAACCAGATAGCTCTTCCCAAAAGCCTTCTTCGCCAAATTTTTTTTCCACTCCTGCCACACTCGGGTCATGCCAGAGTTTGTGCTCGCAGCACATGGAAAGGGCAGCAACTGCACGTCAAAAAATGCAGGGAATAAAGAACTACGGAAGAAAAGGGCAGACTGCACGGGGCAGTTCTTGTTTATTTTGCACTGGGGCTTGCAAGGTTGCAGACACCCTCAGGCTGAGCTTGGATGGGGAGGAGATGTTCATTAACTCCATCGCCTTAGTTTTCCATGCAGAGCTTTCCCCCCACTTTGGCACTCCGGTCCCCCCAGCGCTGCCCCTGCCCCCGTCCCATTAGGACCCAGCGGGCTGTCGGAAGCGTAATGGAAGAGAGAGCTTTCATCCATCACAGACCTTGAAGAGTTCAGCGAGGCAGAGCCATCACAGAGGAGAAACATTCCTCCGCGAATCCCCTCTTGTCTCTCGGGTGGGAAGGGGGAGGAGGAGGGAGAGATAAGGCCAAACTAATTTGTCTTTTTTAATTGGCTCAGAATACTTGAACGAAAGCTGGTTTGTTATCCTTGGCTTTGCTCTGGCAGGCGTCCAGGATGTAGGGCAGGGCCGGAGGCTTCTGAAGAGTTAACCTCTTCTAAATATCCTATTAGGATCCTCTGCATTTAGTGTAAGGACGATGTAAGCAGAGTCAGAGTGGGAGGGCCTCTTTGGCTTTCTGTTTTCCCTTTTTCTGGTGGAAGCTCAGCTTTGGAAGGGACACAGGGACACAGCAAAGGCCTGAGGGTGAGAGTCTGCTGGTCAAATTTTGCTGTCTGCACTGTAAACATCCAGAGCTGAGCTAATCACCCCCAGCTCACTTTGTAGTCAGCCAAGAGAGACAGGCAATTTCTGAGGGACAATTGAGTCACACTAAGGCAGGATCTGAAAGAGGGCAAATGATTCAGGCCTGGAGTGACTGGAGAGGGAGAACAGAATGGTTTGGGTTGGAGTTGTAGAATTACAGAATGGTTTGGGATGGAGTTGTAGAATTACAGAATGGTTTGGGATGGACTGGACATTAAAGACCATCTGGTGTTAACTCCAAGACAATTTTTCCCAGGCTGTTTATATTTCTCTGGTGTCACACAGATGTGACAACAGATCTGTGGAAGGCCTGTGCAGATCTTGGAGAGCAGCTGGGGGCCGAGGGCATCTAAAATGGCACTTGATGCCAAGGCATGGGGAATGGATCAATCTGATAATGTCGAGTAGTTGACTCGGGCTCTGGATGTCCAGCCTTAGCTGATCATGTCTTCAATACACAGTTGTGAGGAATCATGGAATCGCAGAATGGTCTGGGTTGGAAGGGACCCTAAAAATCATCCATTTCAATCCCCCTGCCATGAGCAGGGGCACTTTCCACTAGACCAGGTTAAGAAGTGGCACCGAAGTCAGACTTGGGGTCAGATTGCCTGGCCAGCCACGATTTCTGTTGAGTGACCTGTTTGTTGTAAAAGAGAGATCACCAAATCCTTTAAAACAAACTCAAAGGCATATTTACAAGATTGTTTGGGCACGAACTCCACCTTCATCCGTCTTTGTGGTCACGATGTCTGACAGGCAAAGTGGTCCAACGTGCTTCCTTGAAGGGTCCCAACTGCACCTTTCATGAAGATGGATGATGTGGGCCAGGCTGGTCCACGGGGCTCGGAGCAACCTGGGCTAGTGGAAGGTGTCCCTGCCCATGGCAGGGGGGGGGAACAAGATGAGCTTTAAGTCCTTTCGAACCCACACCATTCAATGATTTTATGTGTATGGAGCTGAGCTCAGGATGGTGCTGGTGGATCTTAGAACAACCCTGGGCTTTTCCAGGGCTCCTCACAGGCCCAGCTGAGGTCCAGCCAGGAGGCATTCTGCGGAAAACCAGTGATGCTGCACGCTTTGGCTTCCTCCCTTGCTCGGAGGGGTGGGTCCTTTGTTTGCAGATGGTTGCAGCCCCAGGTCAAGGCCTGTGCCCTCCACAAGTCTGGGAGCATCAGATTTGCTTTGGTCTCTGACAGCATTACTGCAAAGTAATTCCTCTCTTAGGGCCGTGCGACTTCAGCAGGGGAAGAGGAGAGAGGCAGAGCTCAGCAGCTCTGACGGACAGTTTGCCAGGTCCAAGGGTTAATTCTGTGCTCCGTTATAAATTTCCCTTTGTAGAGCTGGCAGGCCTAATTGATTTAGGAGCCAAATTCCCATTTCTCAAAGAAGACTTATCTGGACTTGTAAAAAGTGGAGCTTGCTTTCAACCCCAAAGCAGGAGAGTTAATGTGTGCTCTACGTGTTCTGCCATCCTAAATCATGTTAATTAACAATGTCATTTAATTCACAGAAATGCCTGATTCCTTTTTTTTTTTTTGGAAGCCCATGTTGTGATCGAAACCCATCATGTGGGCAGTTTAGTTGCATTCCCCAGCTTTATGGAAAGGAAATCTACCTTGTAGGGGGGGTTGTTTGTGCAAATAAAAGCCTACAAAGTGAGAAAAGGAAAAATGTCCTGGAGAAAGATATCCGAGACTGGAATGGTACAGCCAGGGCTGTGTTTGCCAGGGCTGGAAACCCCTGCTCCTTTTTTCATTGATGGAACCTCCTGGAGTTCACCCAGTGTGACCCAAAAAATGCCATCACAAACCAGTCCCAGCCTTTGGGTTTTGCTTTTCTCAGAGGTTTTAATCAGCTCCTTTGACAGATGCAGGCAGAGAGGGGATGGCCCTGCAGCCAAACCATGCTGTGGGTGCCCTCAGAGATGGGTCTTGTTCCCTGCTCCATCCCAAAAGTCCCAAGATGCCTGGGGCAAGTCCCGTTCCATGGCAGCTGCCACAGCCTCAGCCAAGGATCAAAGAATCCCGGGAGTGAAGGGGCACCTTGAGGGCATCTCCCCCATCCTCCTGCCCCAAGGCAGAGTCAGCATCTGCCTGCTGACCCTTGCCAGGGCTGTTCTGAGCAATGCTGAGTTTCCCAGGCAGTTTCTCCTTCCTACACTTCCCTGTCCTTGATACTAAAAGTCCCTTCCCTCCCTTCTTTTACCTCTCATGAAGGAATGTCACTCCTCGAGTGTCCCTGCAGATGAACCCATTTCACTGCTCCCTCCTTAATCTGACTTTCCTGCTCCTTTAGTCATTCTCTTGGCATTTTTTTGGGCTGTCCCCAGTCTGACCCCTTTTTCCCTTGAAGCCTGGAGGGGGGCCCAGCGCTCCAGCTGAGACCTTCCCAGCACCAAGGAGATAACTCCAGAGCTGACTTCAAAGATAATGCCGTAACTCCACGGAGCCTCCCAATGGCTCAGACGCTTCCCAGCTTCACAGAGGTTGGGAAGAGGAGTTCCCATTGTGAAAGGAGGCTGGGGAAGGCAGATGTAAGACATTTTGGTGTCCACATCCACCTGGCCAAGCCTAGGGCTCTGCTGCTGAGGGGAGCGAGGAGCTGTGGTGGCTCCATCAACACTGGGGTGGGATTTGGTTGCCACAGGGGTGTCTAAGGTCATTTTAGTCTGAGATCCTGCTGCCAGTTGGCCTCCTGTTGACATCTCAGGTGCTTTCAGACTTTCCCAGTGCCTCTGTTCAGCCAACTGAATCATGTCTGAGGGTATAAAGGGAATAAAGGGAATATAAAGGGAATAAAGGGAATGCAAAGGGAATTTAGTCATCCAGATCACTCAAAGACACTGACCTGGGGAAATTTATTAGTCTTAATCCACAACTGAGCCCTGACTTGGCATGCCAAGTCTCACAGCCCGCCTTGCTCTTTAACATCTCCCTTCTCCATTCCCATCACTTTTTTCCCATCCAAAGACTCCCCTTTCCCTGCTCGGTGGAGGCACTGCAGGACCCCTTCCCTCTCCATCCCTGAGCATCCCCTGGGAGCAGAGCACTGAAACACCCCAGAGGGACCCCAGCATTCGGGATTTGAGTCTTGTACAGAGGAAAGGGATGGTGAAACACCTTCCCTCAACTCCCCTCTCACCACTGAGCTTTGCCTGGAGAGGAGCTGCCTCTGCCTGCCTGGGGATGTGCTGGAGGCTGAGCAGAGCCCATTCCTTGCTGGAAACCCCCCTTCCCTTTTCCATGGCTCCCAGAGCCGGGCACCCCCAGCCCTGGGAGGGCTCTGACAGTAACCATGCCACGGGGGGCTGTCAGTCAGAGCAACGTTGGGCAGTGTCAGCCACAGTTCGCTGTAATCTCCCGGGGGGAGAGCGGTGCCAGAAGTGACAGCTACCTTTATCCACATCCCAGGGATATAAACAATATCCTGAAATAATGACAGGGGGAGCATAAGCATCAATATCCTTCAGCTGCTTCTCCCCCCCGCTCTCTCCACCCCGGGGTATGTTCCTGAAAAGCCTCGTTTCCTAATACCTGGGGTTTCTTTGCTTATTAGCCTTATCTGCAGGAGCAAAGTACCTCGGTGAAAGACATTTTTTGGTGACGTTTTTGGGAATGTTTTTGTAATCCTTGCATTTATAGGCAAAGACAAGGAGATCAAAGCTGCCCAGGGTTTATAAAGCATGTCAGGCTGAAAGTTTGACATCAATTAGGTTGATATACACGTTGTCCAGATTTATGAGAAAACACTGATTCGGCCCCATCCCCTGCCCCCAAATCAGTGAGACTCTTTGCAGTGACTCGCATCTCTTTTCAGGGCCTGCTGATGAGTGGTCAGGGATCTGTGACCCAGTGCCCAGTGGTTCTTCCCAGCTGGAATCCTGCATGCCCTGCCTGCACTGAGCTGGCCAGACTCAGCTTCTTCCATTCACTCTGCCTGTGGCACTGCAGTGGCAGCAATCAGAAATTATCCACTTGAAATGTGTTTGGAAGGGGAAAGGGGGATACAGGACTGAGAATTTTGTGTTCTTCTTAATCCTTTTCTGCTTAATATTTTTTTTTTGTGTGTGTGTATCTTCTTTTGCTTTCTTTTGCAGTAGAAATTGCTGTCACCAGAAGGAATGGCTGAAAACTGTAAATCCTTCATGGTTTGGTTGCAAATGGACAAATTCACTCTTAAAAGGCAACTGAGGGGATTTCCTAATGAGAGAGGTTTGGGTCCCCATCCTCACCATGTTCCCAAATACTGTCCCAGTGTGGGACACCCTCTCTGTGACACAGCAGGGAAGGTGCAGGGGAGCCTCATGGCTGAGTTGGTCAGGAGAAAGAAAGAGATTTCAGTTCACAGCCTCTCTCGGGCTCAGGAAAGTGAAACTGAAATCATCTGGCTCCCAGAAAGGAGCCATGACCTTCTCTCCAGTCTTCCTGCTGAAGGTGGCCAAGTCTATTAACAAAAAATAAGTGACTTGTGGAGCATGAAGGTAACAGAGGGGAGGGAAGGCTGTGCCTTTCATCTGCAGGCTGCTCCCCTGCACAGGTGGCTGTGCTGTCTTCGCTTTTGCCATATGCAGTGAGAAGGTGGGGATGGAGCTGGAGTCTGATTTATAGACACAGACTCCCTCTCTTGTGATCTTCTGGGATTTGCACTAAGAATCATGGAATAGTTTGGGTTGGAAGGGACATTTAATGGTCAGCTAGTCCACCCTCCCTGCAGTAAACAGGGACACCTTCCACTAGCCCAGGCTGATCCAAGCCCAGTCCAACCTGGCTTGGACACTTCCAGGGATGGAGCAGCCACAGCTTCTCTGGGCAACCTGTGCCAGGGCCTCACCACCCTCACTGTAAAAAATTTCTTCCTTATATCTAGTCAAAATACAGCCTCTTTTAGTTTAAAATCATCACTCCATGTCACAACAGGCCCTACTAAAATTTTGTCACCACTTGAGCAAGGTGATTGTGATTAGCAAACTCTGACCTGAAGGAACATCTTGAAAAACCATTTTTGGTGTTCAACTGTGCATTTTGCAGATCCATTCCTTTGGGAATTTGGTCCAGGGAGAAGATCTGACATGTCAGGAGAAAGCCAGCTTTGCCCCAGCTGGAGGAGGTCCCTAGACACAGATTTGGAAGCAATGGAGCTGTGTATGTATCTGTTGTGCAGATTTCATTTAGCTCTGGTGTCTGGACAGGCAGCAAATCCCACTGGATCATTTACCTCTGCATGGCTGGAGTAAATATGAAAGCAATCCTGAATGTCTGGGAGCCTAAAAAAAGGTTCTGGATCTAAAAATGGCCAAAGTGAAGGCAGGGAGGGGGATGAGGATAATAAATGCAAATTGGATAGTTTATCCCTAAATTAGACCTTGCTTCCATCTCATTTCCCCTGCTGCCTTCAGATATCCTCCCAGTGTTTCCTGGCAGTCCCTCTGCATTTTTAACATCCATATTTTCCTCGTTTACCCCAGCGTTCACTGCTCTTCCTGTGTCTTGTGACCGAGGGTTGACTGCAGTGGACGTTGTTCCTCCAGAGCAAACCAGGAGCTGGGTGTCCCTTTAACCCTCCTGGAACACAGAAACCCACCCAAACCAAGGAATTCTCCAAAAGCACCTGTGACAATTAGAGTTTGCTGGGTGGAGGGAACAAGAGGTGAAGATTTCAGCAGGGATTTTTGTCCCTGTGTTGTCACAAGTTGTTCTATGACACAATGTTGTAATGAGCACAGAAACTTCCACCAGGATTTTCCATTTCCTCCAAATGAAACCCAAGTGCTGCAAGGATTCTCTCAAATCTCAAGGCTCCTACAGATTCTCAACACCTCCTCCAGATCAGACTCCAGGCGAGGGATAAGATTTAATCATTTATTGCTTTTGCATTGAAAATATCTCAGCACAGGGGATTTTCAGCTCATTTTTGCTCATGGTGGCTGTCAAACGTGTCCTGTGATGGTCACTGGAGGTGTCACCCAGAGAAGGAGCAGAGCCTGGGGGGATTCAGCTCATGTTAAAGCAGACACCTCCCTCCAGCTGGATTGCTCTCTGAGCTCCACTGACTGTGGAGCCCGGGGACTCGGGTGAATTCAGATGCCTAAAAACGTCTTTGACCATTTTTTGGGATCCTTTGGCTCTGATGCTGAGTGCTGCCATTTATATGGGAATGGGAGATGTGCAGAGTTGTTTGTGCTGTCCAACAATGTGACCCAGCCTGTCTTCTGCCCATCCTTTGGAGGAGCACTCTGAAAATTCCTGTAGATCCATGAGCTGGTGTGGCAGCTTTTGTGTCTCTGCAGCAAAGGATGCTTGAAAATAGACCAGAATCAACATCTGGGGACAAAAGAGCTGACGTGGGGGTGTCCAGTACAGCTATTGTAGGCTGAAATGAGTGAGGAATCCCTATGGGACCACCTTTAATGGCTTTTTGATAATCTCTGGAACTATTTAGGACCTCAAAGTGTGCAGGTTTTATTGAAAGACAACCAGTGGGTTCTACAGACCCCACCTTGGGATTCAGCACTTCCCACCTTGGGATTTTACAGTGGGAGCTGATGTTTTATCAGTGAGTGATCCAATTCACCAGGGAAAGAAATATTAGTTACAACTTCTCCACAAGGGATGTCAGAAAGTTGTCTTTAGCTGTGGTCCAGCCACATCCTTTACTCTTTATTCCAGGCCAAACCAGAAATGACCTTGCATGCCTGCTCTGCTCATTTCTCCCAAATTTTCAGAGACCTTGAGCTTCTCCAAGCTGTGCCATTGAGCCCATGCCTGCACTTGCTCCTCGTTTACAAAGCCATAATGAACGAGTCCAGTCTGGGAAAGGCACCAGAAAGTGGGACCCCTCTTCCAAAGAGCTGCTCGTGGAAAAGGTGCCAACCAGAGAGAGAAATGCTCTGGTGTCCCCTGTTGTCTACATGGCAGTGGGACATGGGGCTGGACCTTTAGCTGTCCTGGCTGCAATGATTCCTCCTGTGATTGCAATGGGAGAGAAATGGGAAGCCATGAAAATGATTAGAGGAAAGGCTGAGATAATTGGCATTGTTCAGTCATTTTGAAACTCAGGGCAAAATGCTTCGAAGTTTTCCTTGGGGTTTTTTTTTGTTTTGTTTTGCTTTGTTTTTTTGGCTGAACTTGCCAAATTTGGCCTGAACTTGCAAAGAGGCTTGATCTGCCAAAACCTGCATTTTTGAGTGAATTAATGATGGTCATGAAAAATTTCAGCCAGCTGAGACAAAACCCAGAGCTGTCTTGAAGAGATAAAGTTAAAATGGTGCAAAAGTCTTTCCAGACAAGCCTTTATGGTTAGCTCCTTAAAGGAATGCATGTACCTAACTCCCTCTCAAATGATGGAGAGTCACTACTTAATTCTTGGATGACATTGGCCCTTCATGCTTAGATGGTGATGGCTGTTCTCGACAGCAGAAGGGACTGAACCAACAACCACTGAAAGCAAAAAGCAGAGTTCACACTAATTCCATTCACCCCATCCAAGGATTTGCACAGATTTCCTTTCAGGACAGTGTGAGAAACATTTGGTGGCACAGGACTGGATCTGACCCTTCTTCCTCTGAGCCAGTTCCTGCACTTGGCATGTTTCAAGCCCAGTTTGCTTTAGCCTTAGCTGTAAAATGCAGATTCTGTTGAAAAATGCCAGTGACTGTCTCTACTCTTTGGCCTTGCTTCGTTTTCAAATCAAAGAACAGCCTCAGCATCCTCCCTCATCCTCCCTTTTATTTCCCTCTTGGCAAAAAATAAACGCATATATTTTTCCTAGGATGCTGGTATCTCTGCCCAGAACATGCCATGACATTATTTTTAACTCTGTTTTCTCTTCCTCGCTTTTCTTTATGGAAGAGCCTTGGAAGCCTCTCTCTCTTTTTTTTCATCTGTGCCTGCATCTGCTTTGCCCTTTCCTTCCCTTCCTCGCTGCTCCTGATAAAACACCTTGGTCTGATTCCAGCAAAATGCCAAACGTACCGTGCAGGGAGCTGGGCAGAAATACCTCTGCTGATTAAATCACCCTTTTTAAATAGCCTGAGCTGGTCATGTCAGCCCTGATGCCAAACAGTTTCTTGCCTACCCAAATCCACTCAGCAGCAGCAGAGAGGTGGCAGCCAACATCTCTTGCTCTTGGCTTGTGCTGAGAAAAGGCAGCTAAAAACCAGACAGATATGGAGATGTCTCCTGGAACAACAGGAGGACGTGAAGGAGCAGGAAGAAACATTTCTGGGCAGACTGGATGTTGTATTTCACCAAAATTCTGTTGTTTTCTTGCTGAGTATGGGCTGAGTGTGGTGTTTAGGGCCTTAGAGGGCCGACTATCAGTTGTGGTGTGTCTGTGGGTGAGTTTGGAGCCTCACTGTGCTGGATGGAGAGGGCAGTGAGGGGTTTTGGGGGGCTCAGATGTGTCTTGGTGACCACCAAGGTCCTGCCTTATCTTTGAGACCTTGTGGCGCTTCCTGGTGCTGGGTTTTCTTCTCAGGGACATGGAGCAAAGGGGCTGCCCTGCTCACGGGTGGCTGAGCTTCCAGCAGCTCCAATGCTCCTGTTCAGGTAGGGAGGAGGGAGGAATTGATTCCATCTCACTGGGCACTCAGGACCTTGCAGATGTTGCACCTCTGACAAAAAGGCTGAAGGAGGAAAGGCACAAGGAGGAGACATGACCTCCTCTGGGCTGGCTGTGCTCAGTGGGTGACCAAGGAAGGAGAAATGTTCTCTGGCTAAAAGCAGGCTTCTCTTTAGGATGCAAAAGACCTTTTTTTCCCCCACTATCCCTACTGGTGGGCTGACTGGACTGCAGCAAAGGCTGAAAGATTGTCCCTGTGTGTGGTGGGTGCAGGCTCCAGTGCACTTCTGCATCTCATCTCCAGGCATTCCAGGGCCTTGTCCTTATTTGGGTCCAGGCCCTTAGTACTAACAGGTGATTGGGCCTGTGGACCAGGGAAAACCCTGGTCAAATCCATGGTGGATTTATAACCCACATGAAAACATTGTGGATGTTTATATGGATAGAAAGAAAACCCAATTTTACACCAGCAAGACTTTAAATAACACACCAGGGCTCCGTAAGGGGTACAAACCCTTATGTCTGAGCGAGGAGGAGAAGAATGGGATCTAAAAAACACCCCATGGGAACTGCTCAACCTGCTGCTGGGGGTATCTAGCGCTTTCTGTTGAAGCATCACCCTGGAGCCACCAGCTCGGGGAGGGGACCCTGGACCAGAGCATGCTGCACCCTAAACCTGTTCCTCCACACTCGTCAGCCAGCGCAGCCCCGGCCTGTCCTTCCCGTTCCCAGGCAGGAGTCAAGGTCTCCGTGGCAGGAGAGCCTGACGCAGGCAGCTCCCGCGGTGACGCTCCCGCTGCCGGGGACAGAACATTCCCGAGGGGAGGCGAGGGGTGCCCGGGGGGACAGGGCACAGATGCGCTCAGACAGTCACCTTGAGCGGCTCCGGAGCCAGCAGGGACACGGCAGGATTGTTTTGCCGTCCTGCTCCAAGCAAGAGGAGGAGGAGGAGGAGGAGGAGGAGTGGGGCTGACAGCAGGGATTTCGTGGGAGATTGCGTTGGAAGCAGCCGGCGCAGCTGGGCTCTGTCCCGTGGCCTTCACCTGCTGCTTTGCCTGGGGAAAAAGGAAAGGGGAGATGTGGCTGCAGAGCTCTTTGATTTCTCTTGCTTTCATGTTTCGTTTTCCTCCCAGGTGGAAGGACCCTCTGGTCCTGCAGCATGGGTTGAGTCCATCCTGTTAAGTTCTCTTCACCTTCAGAAAAGGATGGCCAGACTCACAGTGATTATTGGGAATTTGGGAATGGTGTCTGGCTCATAAAAACCCCCAAACTATGCCTGGGACTCACCTGGGTCAGTGCTACCCAGGCCAAGCCAGACCTGTGCCAGACTAAGCAGGATGGAGAGTTTGGAGGTGGAGCTTCAAAGGGGTTTTTCCTTGTTTCTAGGAGAGACAGAGCAATGGGGTCATCCCCTTTCCCTCCATCCATCTTTTTGAGTTCTCCTGCTTCAGAGGGAACATTGATTGGGCATTTCCCCTGCAGTGAATTATCCCAACGTTCCTTACTTTTGCATCCAAGTGGGACAAGGCTGTGAGAATCCCTCTGAGGAAAATACAGTCTATCCCCAGGGCTCAGGCCTTCCTTACATGTGTACAAGGAGCTGAGGACGGGAAGCTGGAGAGGGACTTGAGACAAGGGCCTGGAGGGGCAGGACAAGGGGGAATGGCTTCCCACTGCCAAAATGCAGGCTAAGATGGGATATTGGGAAGGAATTCTTGGCGGTGAGGGTGGTGAGGCCCTGGTACAGGGTGCCCAGAGAAGCTGTGGCTGCCCCTGGATCCCTGGAAGTGTCCAAGGCCAGGCTGGACAGGGCTTGGAGCAACCTGGGCTAGTGGAACAAGATGATCTTTAAGGTCCCTTCCAACCCAAAGCATTTGATGATTCTATGAAACTGGAGGTGAATTTAGATCACCAGCCTGGTGGGTGTTGCTTTTATCCCAACAAATGCCTTTAAATTTTCAGGCCACACCTTGGGGCTGGGATGCTGTTGGTCCATGCCACAGGCTTTGCAGTCTTCCACTGCCCCACTCTTTTAGATCAAATCCATGAGAGACAAACCAAGGCAACGTTTTAGAAACACCCACAAGTGCTTCTCTGGCACCACATGCTCAGACTGTGCACGCAGAGCACCCACACAAACCAGTGCTCAGGTCCCTGCAGCCCTCCCCAGCTCCCCAACCCCCTGTATCCAACACTCAGCCACAGGCTGAGCCTCTCCCAGCAATTTTGGCTCCGAGCAGCCAAAGTGGGAGTGAGAAGAGGGCAGGAGGCTGGGGAGGGGGGGAAGGGTGTAAATTGCTCACGGAGGATGCTATCACGTCAAACGCTCTGTTTACAAGCTGCTGCCAGGTTATTGAAGATCAGAGAGTCGCTGGCTCTAAACACAGCTACTCCTGGAGTGCAGCGTGTCGGGGCTGGTTGATACATGTCCCCCCGCTGCCCTTGGGGTGACCTTTGAGACCCTGGAGTTATCAGGGGGAAGCCACCATGCGGTGGGGCTGGGGGACCACCTACGGTGCGAGGGGAGCTGTGGGGAGATGCTGCACAGCCCAACGGGAGGAGATCTGGAGATACAGAGGGCTCCCAACCCATACAGAGCCAGGGCTGGGAACCCACAGGAGCATCTAAACACCTGGGATAAACATTTGCCAGAGCATGGATGGCAGAGGTGACTTTTTCCAGTCTGAGCAGTCGGGTTGATCGGCGTCCTCTGGGGTGTTGGTGCATGGAGAGGTGGCTCTGTCCAGCAGATGATAACCAACACTGGTTATCATTGGTGATTTCAGTGATTTGACTGAAATCACTGGTGATTTCAGGCAAAAATTGGTTTATTGGATGTATCTGTAGCATTAAATTCAACACAGCCAGGAATCTGATCATCTGTACTGCTAAGCTCTTAACCTGTTCCCAGAAACTATCAAAAACCCAGACAATTCCTGGGCATCGGACTGGACACAGCACACACACCAAGAACTGCTCCCAAAATATATTTTGGATCTGCCCACACTTGTTTTGGAGGCTGAGAGAGTTTAATAACATGGACATGGCCAAAGCAGACAAACTGGCCTCAGGATCAGGGGAAAGAACTGGTATTTTTCATTTACCAGCACAGCTGTATGGGGTAGGTGCCAAAGTTAAAGGTGCTGGAGAGTCAACAGCAGACAGAGCAGCCCTGGCAGTGTTTGTCCTGCCAGAGGAAGGCCCCTGAGGTTCTTTGAAGATGGCAATGGCAAAGTCTAGTGAAAGTATCCCTGTCCATGGCAGGAAGGCTGGAACTGGATGATCTTTAAGGTGTCTTCCAACCCAAACCATTCCGTGAGTCTCTGTTTTCATGAAAGTTGGTCAGATGCAGGTGGGGGAAGCAAGCTTTGATATTAATTTCTGATCTCCTGGATGGGACAGGCCAGTTGTTCTGGGGGTTTGATCTGGATAAGAAAACAGGGGTAAAGCCTCTCATATTTACATGTTCAGAGCAGCTCAAGATCCCCCTACTTGCCAGAGCACAATCCCCAGTCAAGGCTTATCCCAGTGGCTTGGAGGCTCCCCCTGGTTATGGAATCATTCCAGCTGGAAAAGCCCTCTGGGATCATCATGTCCAACCATCCCCCAGCACTGCCAAGGCCACCACTCACCCATGTCCCCAAGTGCCACATCCACATGTCTCTTAAATCCTTCCAGGCATGGTGATTCAGCCACTGCCCTGGGCAGGCTATTCCCTCCTTTCCAGAGGTGTCCTCATTCCCAGACACCAATATGGCTTTAACTCCCATTTCTGGCCATGATCCTCAGCATCCTCAGCCCAGGGCAGAGGACTGACCACAGAAAACTCCCACCACCCTGCCAGAGCTGCCTTTGCACTGTCTCCACCCTGTGGCTTCAGCCTGCCCTGGGGGGAAAAAAAAAAAAAAAAAGGAAAGATAAGGTCAGAAAGAAGGTTCAGGTGAGGATGAGTTAAATATAGATTTGAAAGGCTGAGGGAAATCTCCTGCTGTCACAGAGACAGTGATGGTCAATAAAACATCTGTCTCTGGTACAATTAGGGTGACATCTGGCATTTAGAGGATGGTGGTGGGGATTGGAGGCTCCAGGGAGATGTTCCTTGGTCCTGCTTTGCTGGCAGAGAGCTGGAGATCAGGTTTAAGGCAGAGAGGATGAGCTGGCTGCAAATCCTTTGCTTGTGACCGTGGGGATGGCAAGGCCATCCTCATCTCCAAGGACAGTCGGAGCTGGATCTCCTGTTGCCAGCTCCCAGGATCGTGAACAGGCCACAGCAGCTGCCCATCCCTTCTCTCCAAAGATGGGTAAATAGCAAATTTTAACTGGGAATGACCTTGGACAGATTGAGGGAGGAGGAAATCCTGGAGAAAAGAGGTCTGGAAGCAGCCTAGGAAAGGAGAACCCATGGCAGGTCACAGCCTGTCTGCAGTGGTGGGCAATCCCAGATCCCCTGGAGAAGGGTGCAGCCCAAGCCCTGGGAGAGCAGAACAAGGACATCAGTGATTTAGAGACTTCCCAAGCCAGGGATGGTGTCATAGCACCTGGCTCAGCCCACTGAGGGGTGAGCAATCCTCCAGAAACAGCCCCAGCCCTCAGCCTGCAACCTGACACAAACCTCTCTGGGACAGCCATGGGCCCTGAGTGTTTAAGGAAAACCTTAATCCTTCCCCTGAGTCCTTCCCTTGAGTCCTCTTATCCATGAAGAGTTCTCCTGGCTGGTATCAGAGATGGAGTGTTGCCCTGAGCACCTGGTAGGGATGGAGAGGACTTTCCTTGGGCAGATTTGTTGAGGAGTCTGTCTCTGCTTCCCACCAGGAGCACATCTGTGCTCTGTGCCACCCTCACAGCCCGTCTGTGCCACATGGACCCAGCCTCTCCTTGGATAGGGGTGCTCAGGGATGGCCACAAATGCGTTTCAGAGCCAGCCTGGAGTGCCACAACCCTTGGGGATGCTCTGAACCAAGGCTCCTCGGAGAAGCAACCTCGGTGAATTCTCCCTTGGCACTGGGCTGCTGAGCTGCCTGGCCAGGGGAAGGGGCCCCCCTGCAAAAAGTGGCCATTGTTCCCTTTGGTGGAGCAGCTTGGAGACCAGAGCTCAGCCTGGCAGGACATTGATGCCCTTGTTTGCTCTGCAGTGTTTGCCAGGGAATATTTACTCCGCTGTGTGTGGGTGGAGGTAAAACAGAGCGAGGTGAGGGCTCCTCACCGCCTCCCATCCCAGCAGCCTGGATTTGCAGCCCCAGCAAGGCAAGCTCCAGGCACTCTGTCCTGCACAGAGCAGGTGGAAACCACTCAGATCCTCCCTTTATCCCCTTGGGAGAGATCCTGAGCTCCTGGAATGTGGCAGTGTGCTTGTGGGTGAGCGGTGCCTGACAGTCCTGCTGCAGACAAGAGCCCAGCACGGGATGGCATTGAAATAAAATCCCATTTCCCAGGATGTGGGGTGCCTTTAAGCTGAAGGAGGGTGGATTTAGATCAGGTATTAGGAAGAAATTCTTATCTGTGGAGAAGCTGCAGCTGCCCCATCCCTGGAAGTGTCCAAGGCCAGGTTGGACAGGGCTTGGAGCACCCTGGGATAGTGGAAGGTGTCCCTGCCCATGGCAGGGGGGTGGAATGAGATGAACTTTCAGGTCCCTCCTATCCCAAAGCATTCCATGATTCCATGGTTCTGCGACACGACTTTGATGCTGCTCTGCTCTTGCTTTACCCAGCTGGCCAAGCCCATCTCTCAGCTCCAGGGTCTGGCTGCAGAAGGAGTGTGTGCTGTGCTGAATCTGCCATCAGTCATGAGAAAATCCACGCTGCTGGGAGTGCCGGGGCTCTGAGGAAAGCTGGAGCTCACACCTCACCAGACAGACAGCAGAAAATCCACCAAGTGCTGCAGCTCCCCACAGCCCCGCCCTTTCGTTGGTTTTCCTTTGCCCTCCCCTCCTCTCCCACCTCTCTCCTCTCAGCTCCTGCTGGTTTTTCCATGCCTGTCTCCCCCCCTGGCCCTGGCTCCAAGTTCCCAGATGCGCTTCCCACTTTGCCAAGATGTCACAGTGCACAGCTATTGCCCAGGGAAGGTTTTGCACTGCAGCGTCTGCAAGGTGAAGAACTGAGAAATACCACAAAAACCTTCTCTCCGAAGCCTCAAACCACTTGTAAACAGGGTGTTAATGACAATGAACTCAGCACAAGACCAGACATTACCCACAGAGATGAAATTTCAGACAGGAGGTGGGGATGCAGGAGCAGGACCAAGGCTGCTTGGGAAAGCAAAGACCAGTAATGGAGGTCTGAATCTTTCAGTGTGAGAATTGGAAAGACCGTTCCAGTGGCATTCAGGGAAGAAATGAAAGGATTATCTTGGATATTATGCCAGATACGCATCACTAGGTAATTTTTTTCATCCTTGTCTGGGTTGTTCAGTGGGTTCATGCTCTGTTTGTGGCAGGAATTGACTCATATCTTGTAAAATACCTTTGCACAGCCTGACAGGTTCTTCTTGGGTAGGTTCACAAACTGAATTTGAGAGCCTGGATCACTTTTATCGCCTTTCTCCTGCTCCAAGATGCCTCTGGCTGGAGCTCACCCCTGTGAAGGGATCTCTTAGGCTGCCAGGTCAATATGGGGACAAAGGGGCTCTTGCAGAGCTTTCTGATGGCATTGGAGCCATCCTGGGCTGGAGGTCACAGAGGACAGCACCCCACTCCTCACCAGGGATTGTGGCTGCAATCCCTGATGTCCATGCTCAGGAGGGCAGGTCCATTTCTGTCCAGCTCTGGCTCCATTTCCCAGCAGTTTGGGTGGGTGTTTTGTAAAACCGAGGATGTGTTTTAAAACCATGGCTGCTCACGGAGCTCACACTCTCCCTCCATCCCCTGGAGAGGCTCAGCTTGGTGGCACAGCCCCAGCCCACTCCCCAGAGCAAGGGAGGAGTTTCCAGTGGCTTCTCCCAGACCTTCATGGAGGAGATTATGGAGCCAGGTCTGCTGCAGCGAACAAATTTAACATGTTTGTGCAGGAGGAACAAAAGGACCGTGGTGGCCAGAGCAGAGGAAGCTCAGCTCACAGGCCCTTGTTATGTTCACCCTGGGCTTGGCCACGTGCTGCTACTGGCCATAAAAATATCCATTTCCTTTCTAATTTGAGCTGCAACACTTGACACTTTGGCCTTGGGCGATAATGCAATGTACAAGTGCTCAGCAGACACCCTGCAGCCCTTCTTCCTGCTTTGCTCCAGCACAAATAATCCACAGTTTTCACTTCAATAAAATATTAACAGCCACGGAGTCAAACAGCTTTCATCTGTATTTATTTCCTGACTATCATCTCATTAACAGGAATCTGCTGGTTCTGCATGGAGTTCCTGGGGTCTGGGAGAGACCAAGCTGGAGTTCAAGCAAGGGGAAAGACTGTTCCTTCAGCTCTGGTGAAGTTATTGAATAAATGGTGGTTTTTTCCCCCCTGTAGTTTAAAATGGGCTTTGTGATAAGTAACTTGTCCCTAGGGAACCATGAAGGAACTGGGCTGAGGCTGATTCATCTTAAATTATTTCTAGGACTTGCTAGCACTGGGTTCATGGGGTTCAGGTTGTGAGGATGGAGATCTTTTCCACAGCCCAAGGTTTCCCATGCAGTTCCAGTGCAGTCCTAGAGGGGTGCAGGTCTCCCACAGACTTCCATCCACCATCCCTATGGAAAAATCCCAGACACCCTGGGGTTCCTCCACTAGACCAGCATTTCTGAGGCTGGATCATCTCAGCCAGTTCCCTTCTTCCTGAGTCTGGGAGATCATTAATTGTTATTAAATCCTCCTTTCTCCCTCAGGGGGACAACTCCTTTTTCTCTGAGGCCCTTGTGCAGCAGTGGCATGAACAGGGAACTCTGTATCATGTCTTGGGGTTGGTTGGGTATTTTTTCTGACACACAGGTCATAGAATCATGGAATGGTTTCAGATGAAAGAGATCTTAAAGCTCATCTCATTCCAAGCCCCCTGCCATGGGCAGGGACACCTTTCACTATCCCAGGCTGCTCCAAGCCCCATCCAGCCTGGCCTTGGACACTTCCAGGGATGGGACAGCCACAGCTTCTCTGGGCACCCTGTGCCAGTGTTTTCCACCTTCATTGTCAAAAATCATCTTCCTTATATCTGGTCTAAATCTACCCTATTTTAGTTTAAAAACATCACCTCTTGTTCTGTCACAACAGATCCTAGTAAAAAAACCTGTCCCCATCTTTCTTATAAACCCCCTCTGAATCTCAGAAGGTCTCCCTGGAGATTTTTCTTCTCTGCTGTTTCTTTCCCGAGGCATTCCTGTTCCACTGTGAAATGCACCCTCTATAGCTGGACTCAAAATCTACTTGATGAAGAAGGAAACAGCAGATGAAACACCCCGGGGGGATGATTCTGGAGAGCCCCCCGTGTCCCAGCCTGGAGCTCACTCCTGCGGCCCTCACACCCCTCCCATGCTTCATTTCTTTGCCCTCCGCTCACCAGCCCAGTGAAACTCCTGTCTGGAGAACAGCCTGAAACCTCTTGTGGGCATTCCCCCGGGTCGGGGATTCACCAGAAACCAGGGAAATGGACTTGAACCCTCCCGGCGCTGGGTGCGGAGCGGGACCGGCCGCGATGTTGCACCGGGAGCTCGTGCAGCGAAGGCGAAGCCAAGCGAGGAGAGGTTTTATTTCTGAGCTGGTTTATTACGTGAGTTTTCACTTCCCAAGAGCCGTCCAGATTCGTTGGGAAAGAAGGACATCTCGTGGCCACACCACGAACATCTCTCCGGCTCCACGGGCATCCCCTCATTCCCTCCCCGGGTACCACCCCAGCATCACCCCGCGCTGCCCGGGGAGCCCCCCGACCTCTCCCTTCTCCTCCAGGGGTGCGGGTGGCCACGGGAAGGACAGGGGAAGGACAGGGGAAGGACAGGGGCTGGCCACGGGAAGGACAGGGGCTCACTCTCACCCCGACTCCCCTATAAAGAAATGGGAAATCCTCGTATCCAGTTTTTTATTACTGACTTGAGGCGGAGCGGGGGCATCACCTGGAAGGAACGCTCCAGAGCTGGTGTGGCCCGAGGAGGCGCGGACAGGACACGCTCCCGCCCTGCCCGTGGCACGGAGCGGGTGTAGCATCGCCAGCAGTGGCATCGGAGGTGGGGCGGAGATTCTTCACCCCCATACCACCACTGTGGCCGCGGTCCCTTCTTCCCGGGGCTGCATTTGAGGGGCTGGGGTTTTTTTTCTGTATCCAGGTGGGTCACGAAGGAGTCTTCTGTCGCACTGCAAAGCGGGTCCAGCCCTCCGAGGCGGACGAGGAAGGAGCTGTGCCGTGTCTCAGCCACCTCTTCAGTCTCCGCGGCAACCGCAGAGCCGGCAGCATCCTCCTCCCTCATGTCCCTCGTCATTCCCCATCTCCACGCGCGGACAGGAGAAAGGCGAACCCCTGCAGCGAGCCACGGCCGGGTGGTGGCTGTCCTGCAGCGCTGTCCCCAGCAGCTGGCGGGGCGGTGGCTCACTGCTGCGGCTCGGGCTCGTACTGCTTCTCCGTGGAGGTGTAGAAGTCCTCGAGCACCGACTGCAGGTACTCGAAGGTGGGGCGCTCCTCGGGGTTGCTGCGCCAGCACTTGAGGATGACGCTGTAGAGCTCCCCGGGACACGTCTCCGGGCAGGGCATGCGGTAGCCCCGCTCCAGGTTGCGGATCACCTCGGGGTTGGTCATCCCTGGAGGGGAACACAGCCCGGCAGGAGTTGTTCAGCACCCCGCGGGGGAAGGTCAGGGCTGCCAGCAGCGCCCAGCCAGGCAGGGCTGGAGGGGCTGCGGCGGTTCCCACACCTGGGAATCATCCCTTCCTCAGGGCTGTGCTTCCCCTCCATCCCTCTGTCCCCTCCCTGATTCCAAACGGATTCCTCTCTCTAAGTTTGGCTTTGCACAGGTGTAACTGAGGGAAGGAAACCCAGCTCGAAGGACCCCTCAGGACACAAGGGACACTGCGGGACTGGAGAATGTCCAGGGAAGGGAACGAAGCTGGGGAAGGGGCTGGAGCACCAGGAGAGGCTGAGGGAGCTGGGAAAGGGGCTCAGCCTGGAGAAGAGGAGGCTCAGGGGGGACCTTGTGGCGCTGCACAACTCCCTGACAGGAGGGGACAACCTGGGTGGGGGTCAGGCTCTTCTCCCAGGGAACAAGTGAAAGAAGAGGAAATGGCCTCAAGTTGTACAAGGGAAGGTTTAGATTGGATATTAGGAAAAATTTCTTCATTGAAGGGGTTGTCCAGCCCTGGCACAGCTGCCCAGGGCAGTGGTGGAGTCCCCATCCCCGGAGGGGCTTACCAGACATGTAAATGTGGCACCTGGGGACATGGCTCAGTGGTGAACTTGGGTTAAATCAATTTAGAGGCCTTTTCCAACTTAAAGGATTCTCTGATTCTAACAGAGAGTTGAGTGTGTCTGGGCACACTTCAGTGAGTGCCTCCAAGCCTGAAGCAGCACTGGATGCTTGGAAATGGCTGGACACTCATCCTGCACTCCCAGGGCCCTGTACCTGGATAAGGGATCCTGTACCTGGATAAGGGATCCTGCCGTAGGTGATGATC
The DNA here is from genome assembly GCA_013397815.1 of Aleadryas rufinucha. Lineage (NCBI taxonomy): Eukaryota > Metazoa > Chordata > Aves > Passeriformes > Aleadryas > Aleadryas rufinucha. Next base: position 94,629 of record VZTH01015462.1, on the reverse strand, counting down.
TCTGTCAGGAGGATCCCAAAAGACCACACGTCAGATTTGATGGTGAACACCCCGTAGTTAATGGCCTCTGGAGCAGTCCATTTGATGGGAAATTTGGCACCTGTCCCAAAGGAAACAAAGGGAAATAACACCTGGAGTTGGAGCATCTCCCTCACCTGTCACAGGCACAGCAATTCCCCAAAACTGATCCCTGGTTCCTTTGAGCTGCAGATTATGATTCTGTGATTCCTCCTAGGAGAGGGGCTGCATCCCTTTGATCACCTCCATGGCCTCCTCTGGACCTGCTCCACCCCAGAGCTGGATGGAGGATTCAAAACCAATTTGGCAGATTTATTATGGGACAACAACAGTAGGATTTTATTCTGTATAAAATTTCTTTGGCTTTTGCCAAGAAAAATTTGGATCAGGTGATCCTTGAGGTCCTCTTCCAATCTGGTACTCTGTGATTTTGTGAAATCACTTATTAGAATGGGGTTATTTTTAGCAAAAATGCATAAATATTACAGCAAATATAAATTCTCCAGTCCTTAAAGCTGCGTGTTTCTATTAAAACCAAAATAAACCCCATTTTATTTTGTCCACCAAGTTCTTGCTTAACCCACTGTGGACAGCAATGACCATAACGTTGCAATTTCAGTTTAGCTAAGGCAAAAAGAAGCAAACAACCGACAGCCAGACCACCTTGATGAGTGGGAACTGATCATGCCACGCTGCAGAGGAAACCACATTTTTATTTATACACATCCTTGCAGGACCGAAAATCCAACTGCAGGGTGTGAAATAAGCGCCTCAGTCGTTGCACATCACACTCTGAGTGACAAGGCTGGGAAATGCAATCTGTGAAGTGAGAATTGTTCAGAGCAGATAGAGGGGAGCTGTTATTCCAGAGAAAACCTGTCTGGAAAAATGCTAATGGGAGCGGCTTTCCACTGGAAAAGAAGCTCCTTTGGTTATTAACAGAATTATTCTGATTTCATCAAAGCTTCTCTTAAGGATAAAACTGCCTTAAAAATTTACAGCGAAGTCAAAGTTCCCCTTCATGGCAGTTTCCCAATTACATTTGGGGTCTTTTACTACTCTGAAATAGTTCTGCGTGTTGAAATGGGTATAATTTGTATCAAAAAGCATTTTGGGGACAGGAAATTGAAAGAAATGTTCCTTATCTTATTAAAAAAGCCCACAAAAACTATTAAATTTCCTTTCCTCAGAGTATATTTTAAGGGGAATTTTATCTCATCCCAGCTCTAGAGGAGGACAGATTTCTAAAATTTGAAAATCTTCTGATCAGTGCCATTTAGGCCTGACTTAATTGTTTTATTGCAGTCACTTCTGCTGCTTTCCCTGATGTTCTGTAGAGTCTTTTTGCAATCTGAGTGATCTGATCTGATACCTGACCTCAGAGCCAGAGCTCAGTACAGGGATGATCTCAGAAGTCTTTTCCAAACTAAATTATTCTGTGAGTTATTGTTTTCTAAGTTGTCCCTCTGCTGGGGAAGGGACCTGATGTGGTCAGGGCTTGGTTTGCCTGGCACACCTGGAAGCTGCTGCTGGGCTCAGATTTGTGGCTCCAGCTCCCCTCTGCAGTGCAGGGACCGAGTTACTCTGTTTTTTCCTTCCCTCTGGACGGAATCCCTGGGAAAACCTGGCCACAGGCAGCAGCTTTCATTAGCAGAGGTCAAATTTCTCCAGCAAACAACTGGAGGGTCAGCAGGACTCCCTCAAACAGAGCCAAGAGAGTTTTTTCCCATTTCCCTCTGCAGTTTTCAGTTGGTTTTATAGTCTCCAAACACTGCTGCCTCTCCCAGGACTGGATTTTTGGGTGTTTCTGTTTCTCTGCCTCTTGCCCGGGTGCTGCCAGCAGCAGTCATGGGAGCTCTGGTGCCCCATGCCTGATCCCAGCCCGGTATCCTGGCATTCCAGGGGGCAGGAGGGAGGGAGATGAGGGCAGTGCTGGGAAGGGCACCCACCTTCCTGAGCCAAGTACTCGTTCTCGATGAGCCTGGCCAGGCCGAAGTCAGCGATTTTGCAGCACAGCGTCTCCGAGACGAGGATGTTGGCAGCCCTCAGGTCCCGGTGGATGAAGTTCATGCGCTCGATGTAGGCCATGCCCTCTGCCACCTGCGAGGAGAGGAAGAGCCCTCTTTCATCATCACCTCCCCATTTTACAGAATCACAGAATCACAGAATCACCAGGTTGGAAGAGACCTTCGAGATCATCGAGTCCAACCCGTGCCCCAACACCTCAGCTAAACTAAACCATGGCACCGAGCTCCACATCCAATCTCTTTTTAAACACGTCCAGGGATGATGATTCCACCACCTCCCCAGGTAGACCATTTTTTATCACTCTAATTTTATCTTGGTTGTTTTCCACTCACCTCTACAAAGCATTTGTAAGGGGTTGCTGCTATCTCTCCGTGATGGTGGATGTGCCTACGCTCCCCATGGGTGGATTCATGGACAGGTGGATCAGCAGACAGGTAAATAAATTGATATTGCCCTTGTGCAGGTGCAGATATTCAGCTTCACCAGCCTGGGCAGCCAAGTGGAGCAGAACAGAAGCACCGCTCTCTGCTTTGCTCAGAAGTCACAGCCCTGAGCTGTGTCTGCAGCGAGAGCTGAAACCACATCACTGGATTCCCAGTTTCTGCCACAAGTCTCTCCTCTCCAGTGGGGATTTTAATCGTAAACAGTCCAGGTTAAATGTGTGAATTAAGAAAAGGGAAAAAACAAACCCACAAAAAAACCAAACTAGCAAATCACAGAATCATGGAATGGTTGGAAAGGACCTCAAGACCTTAAAGATCCTCTCATTCCACCCCCTGCCATGGGCAGGGACACCTTCCACTGTCCCAGGTTGCTCCAAGCCCTGCCCAACCTGGCCTTGGACACTTCCAGGGATCCAGGGGCAGCCCCAGCTTCTCTGGGCACCCTGTGCTAGGGCCTCCCCACCCTCACAGGGAAGAATTTATTCCTAAAATCCAAACAAGGTACCTGGTGTGTGATGAGCCTCTATCAATGACAGCAGCAATATTTCACTGATGAGTGCTGGGGGTTGAAAAGGGAGATTGATAGAAAGCAGAGGTTGCCAGGCTGAGTCTCAGACTTGGATTGGGCATTTATTGGGAAGGTGAGTGTGTCTGTGCAGCCCTGGCCAGCACTGAGTAGCATCTATTAAAGCTTTTAGGTGCCTGTGGGTGAGGGCAGAGAGATTTTCCACTCCATGCAGGTTCACATGAGCCTCAGAACTCACATGTGGTTTCAAACAGGATACTCACACGTACTTTCCAATGCTGCATTTCTAACCTGTGTCAACACCCCTCTAGTGCAAGGGCTGGTTTCTGCAGTGGAAAATGGAAGAATTGATGTAATTTCCTGTCCTGATGTTAATGAGATAGGACCTGGTGCTCAGCCCGTTCCAGCCCAGGGTGTTTTCAAGCATTTACCCTCAAGACTGACCACAGGATCGAGTGCCTGGGCCCAGACTGTTCTAATTTTAACTCCCACGGATGTCATTGGATCAAAAATTGCGCTCGAGAGGGTCAGGCGCCTGTTGGGCTGTGATGTCACCCCAACACCACAGACAAACAGATTGCAAAATAGCTCAGCAGACTGCCCTTTCCTCCTCCTGCTGCTGCTGCTGCTCCTCCCAGAGACACCCAGGGAGCATTTGAGTCCCTGCCCTGGGGAGGTGGTGCTGGGGTGGGAGAGGGAAGGATGAAAGTTGTTCTTCCAATTGACACCGATGCCTCAGGGATGGGCAAAATCCTTCCTACCCCATGCTGAAGGTGACTTCTGTGGATTTTCCATCATGGAGGTGTGGGGCTTTGATCTGTATTCAATTGTCCTGGCCCTGGTGTGTGGTGCAGTTTGCCAAGAGAAGCCCCTGGATCCCTGGAAGTGTCCAAGGCCAGGCTGGATGAGGCTTGGAGCAACCTGGGCTAGTGGAAGGTGTCCCTGCCCATGGCAGGGGTGGGATGAGATGATTTTTCAGGTCCCCTCCAATCCAAACCATTCTGTGATTCCATAGTTCTGTAACATTGACCGAAATCTTTGCTCTGGGTCGCACACAGATTGCTCTGGCTGCAGGAATTTCCTCCTGCACAGAAATGCATCGAGGCAATTTCTGGGGAATGCTCCCACTAAACCCAAGGGCTCTGTAATATGGATTAATTTGGATCACTTTCCTTATCCTCAGGAATTTAAAACAAACCACAGGCTATAATTTCCAAGACAGGGGATGAAACAATGAAAGACTGAGGGGATTTCAAGAGAGGAGGGAAGGAGGGAAGTAATTAAGTCAAAGACACTAAACAGGGAGGGTGCATTTGTCTCCATAACATCTCACAGACAAAAATGATGAAGCTGCAGATATGGAAAATTTATCAGCAGTGAAGAGGGAAGGAACAGACAGAGGTTCCTCTGCACCCCCATGGATGGTTCAAAGTAAAAATGACAGAAGGTGGCACTGCTTTAAAGGATTTAAATCTTTTCATCCTGGTTAGAGCAAGAAGGAAAGTCTTTCACTGTCATAAAACATTTCCTCAAATATTAAGATTCTCCAGTTGTTAATTCACGAAAAAGTAACTCTGTATGAGGGCTGGAACCAGCAAACCTTTACACGTTATTTCCTCAGGTCCACTTTGCCAAGAGAGGCTGAGTGATGTTATGGACAATTCCCAGCCCTTTATTCAGCCTGATGTTTCATGGGTTTTTTCCCCAATATTTCCTAATTAGCCTAACTCTGCTCTGGGTGAGCCAAATTCTGTCAGCAGCTGGCTGGGACCGAAATGCAGCGGTTTTGCCATTCTCATTCTTCAAATGGTTTCCCTGATTTTGCCCTATCTGTGTTTAGAGGCACTTCGGGACTAAAATGTTACAGTGCAGCTGCAGCTATTAAGATTTGCAGCCTTTTAACTTAAAAGTTAAAATTTTGTCTTCATAAAGAGCAATATTCCCAGGTTTGAGGGCCAGAACATCCCTTATGCCTCATCATCAGAAGGACAGAACTGCTGCTCCTGCGTTGGGGGTCTCTTTGCTGAGCTTTTTCTTCTTTTTTGGTAAAAAGAAAAATTGTTTTTTCTTCCTGCTCAGCAAGGCAGAAAAGCAAAATAAATAAAATCAGACTGAAATAAACTCAACCACCCCCGAAAAAACCCCAAACTCCGGATCTCTAGCCCTGCCCTAAGCTATCAGAGGCTGCCCTAAGGACAGAGCTGCCATGCACAGGGACACGAGAGGGATGAGGAGAATCCCTAAGAGAACACACCAGGAGGAGCTGTTTTCCTCCAGGACGTCTTTGCTCTGACTGACTTCAGACTTGCAGGAGTTCCACTGAGGAAATAACAAATCTTGGATCCTTTTCCCAGCAGCTGTTCACTGACCTGAGCAGAGATGTCGATGAGTTTGGGGAGATTCAGTCGGCTTCCTTCTTCTGTCTTCAGGAAATCCAGCAAACACCCTGCAGGAGAGGAGGGACTGCTGTAACCCTTCTGAATAATCCATACATTTGTTTTCCCTGGTGCTTCTCTGAATACAGGCAACACATCTGCCTCCATCCTAGAGAATATGCCAGGAACCAGAATGGGTGTCCACTGGAGCATCTTCCTTTAGGAAAGCTGCCAAACAGCCCAAATTCCCCTCTGTTTTGCACAGATCAGTTGCAAACTGCTGGGCATTCATCATTTAAACTGCTATAGACAAGAGGGGCAAAAGAAAGGACAATTTCACCACGAGAGGAGCAAAAACCTGAACCAAACTTCCAGTGAGAACAGGGGGGAGGAGAACTTTAAATACTCTTCAAACAGAGCATCACCATCCTTTTTTCATCACCCAGAAAGCCTCTTTCTGTGTTAGAATCAAACTTTTGGGTCACTTTCTTGCAGATTTGGTACAACCCCCTCCTCACCACCCTCATTCTGCGTGGGAGCTGTGGCCAGCTCACCAAACTGGTTTTGCAGAAGCCCAGCAAAGGGCTCCAGGAGGGTTTTTACCGTTGGCCATGTACTCTGTCACGATGTAGATGGGCTGCTTGGTGACCACGGCGTACAGCTGGACCAGTTTGTTGTGCCGGAGCTTCTTCATCAGGTTTGCCTCGGCCAGGAAGGCGTCAGGATCCATGCTGCCCTCCTTCATGGTCTTCACAGCCACCTTGATGTTGTTCTTGTAGTAGCCTGCAGAGAGAGAACGATGCTTTGAGGAATTTCGGGCTCTCTGCAGGCTCTGGGGTTGTGCAATAAGGAGGAGAGGAGCTCATGAAGCAGAAAACCACAGGAACACCTTGAATCCCTCATAAAGAAATGTGGTAAATCCCAGTGCCAGCAGGTGAGAGAGGAGAAGGGACACTCCTGTCACAGCTGCCAATCTGTGAGGCTGCATCAGGGGTCGTCCCTGCAATGAGCCCACCCTCACACAACCCTCCCAGACCCTTTCTGGGTGAAATCCCTGGGGCCTGCCACCAGCTGGGCTCTCAAATCACCCAAATGCCATCCAAAAAAGGCAGGACTGTGCAGCCAGGACATGAACTCAGCCTGGTCCCGTCCACAATCTCGATTTCCAAGCAACCAGCAACCTCAAAGAGGGAGGCAGAGGAAGCTGAGCTCCCCCCACTTCCTCTCCTGCTGATTAGCAGTGGGCAGGAAGGCACAAGGGATTGAGATCTGGGGTATAAAGTGGAACAGCAAAGCAGAAAAGAGGGGGAAAATGTCCCCCAGGTGCCCTGCTGGGTGTGACTTAGGATCCTACAGCTGTGCCCAGGATTCCCGGGAAGAATGAGTGCATATCCCAAGAGATGTGTAAATAGTGACTTCAACACCCACCCCCTGTGAAACCCTTGCTCAGCCACTGATCTGTGAAATCACAAACTGTCCAGTCCTTCCCAGGAATCCTGCAGCTACTGCTGTGTGTGTACCCATAAATATGTGTTCATCCTTGAGGATCCCCACTCCCAGAACAGTCTTGCCTCAGGTAAAAAAAAAAAGGGCTTTCTATCTCCTCTATTTATACATTTATTTCCTGGAATGGGGGGAATTCCACTTACCCATCCACACTTCCCCAAACTGCCCGCTGCCCAGCTTCTTCACAAGCTTCAGGGCCTCCCGAGGGATCTCCCACTCGTCCTGAGCCCAGGGTCTCTGGGGAACCAGGGATGTGCAGGGAGCTGTGAGGCGCTGGCACAGCCCATCCCCTTTCTCTGCACGAGGACAAAGCACAGGACAGTTCAGTGGGATGGCAGGGAAAACCTCCTCCTCCATCCACACATGCCAGGGAAAATCAGCCCATGGGATCCCCCACAACCACGCAGGGCAGTGCTGGAGTCCCCAGTCCTGGAGGGATTTAAAAGCCTTGTGGATGTGGCACTTGGGGACGTGGGTTAGTGGTGGCCTTGGCCATGCCTCGGACTTCATGGTCTTAGAGGGCGTTTCCAACCTTGATGATTTTATGATTCCATGAAAAGTTTTAGCTCTGGACCCGATGAAAGGACAAATCTCAAAGGGAGCCAAAGAGGAGCAAATTATCCTGGCCAGTTATTCCAAGCCCTGCTTCCCAAGCATCCCTCCTGCATATCCCAACATCATTCACCTCTTTCCTTTCCTGATGGGAGACACTCCCTGACTTTAGGGCTGTGGGCAGAGCTCACCCTTGCAGTTCCCTAGGATGGAAACCAGGACACGGGTTCTGGCTGTAGGATCACACCTGGCCCATGAGAGCGGCTGGAGCAGCTGTGGTGTCCCCCAAACCTGTCCCCCCTCCATCCCCGCTCTCTTCCAGGACACAAATTCACGAGGGAAGGCAACCAACTTACGGCTGTAATGATGGATGAGCTCTGGCAGGCTGGAGAAGGTCATCCTGGGGGAGATGTAGTACCCCCCACCATCCAGGGAGCGGATCCTGTAGTGTTTGATGATGTCCCCGTGGGCGGAGTTGTTGTCTCTCACGGACAGGGAATAGGCGTCTGGGGAAGGAGCAGAAGGAGCTGTGAGGACAAACTGCACCCAGCCCGGGACCAGCTGCCTCCTCTTCCCTTGGCTGCCTTCAGCTGCAAACCAGCCCTGCCTGGTGCCTTGCCAGGGCAAGGACCCCAGATATTGCAGCTACACACTTCCCTCTCTCCAAGGTGAGGGGAGAGGATAAAAGTTAATCAGAGATTAATTGATCCTGTCCAGGCTTCCTGGAGTAGCACCTGCCTGTGCTGTGGCCAGCAGCCCCATGGAAGCACTGTGGGAAGCAGCAGCACCTCCCCAGGCAGAGCAATCAGATGTTCCCTAGGCCAGGATGGTCTCTCCATATTCCCATCTGAGCTCTGTCAACCTCAGCATCATGAAATCAGAATGGTTTGGGTTGGAAAGAACCTTAAATTTCATCCCATTCCACCCCCTGCCACAGACAGGGACAGCTTCCACTATCCCAGCTTGCTGCAAGCCCCCTCCAACCTGGCCTTGGACACTTCCAGGGATCCAGGGGCAGCCACAGCTTCTCTGGGCAACCTGTGCCAGGGCCTCCCCACCCTCACAGGGGAGAATTTCTTCCTAACATCCAATTTAAACCTGCCCTCTTTCAATTTAAAGCCATTTAAAGCCATTTTCCTCTCAATTAAACATTATGAAACCTTCGTGCCAAGGTCAGTGGTTCAGCTGGTGGGTACAAAAGGGGAGTTCAGGAGATTTGTCTTGTTCAGCCATGAACTTGTGACCGTGGCTAAACCAGATCTAGAGATTCCCATCTGGAATCTTGTCCTTTTTGGGCTTCAAGGGAGCTGCTCAGCCACCCACCACTCCTACCTGCTGTTCCCTCCATGAGAATCTAAACCCAGGCTGGTTTCAGTGCACAAAAGCATCACTAGATGTTGCTGCAGAGCACAACTTCCAGCCTGTGTCACTGTGATTCAATGCAGCTCAGCAGTGGGGTTTTTTCCCCCTTTGTCTGGATCCTATTTCTAGAGTGAGTTGTTACAAGCCTGCTGGGCTGGTCTAAGTCTAATATGTCACCTGGGCTGATGAACTGTCCATTTTTAATGTTTTTTAATGAAAAGGCAAGGCTGTACATGTTCAAAAGTGTGTGTCTGTTCATGCAGGACCATAAAAAGAAGCAGGGCTGTCCACAGCAACTCTGAAACCCTAGTCCTGCATGTGAGGGGAAAGTTTATTAACATAAAATCCTCACTGGCTGGTGTTTCTCCATCCCAGCACCAGCAGTTTTCCCTACACTGTGCCTGAAAACCGTTTGCATTTATAAAAAGCAGCAAAAAAACCCCCTGCCTCTGTGGAGATTTGCTCTGTTGGAGTGATCATAAATCTTTACAAGCAGAGTTTGGAAGAGTCTAAAGTTATTTCAAGTGCCAGCAATCGTTTTGAGGGGACTCCCTTCCTGCAGAGACCAGATCTGGTGTTGTAAAGTTCATGGAAAAACCTGGTGGTTTAAATGCAGAGCCAGGGAACCTCAAATTTGACGTGGTGCTCTCCCCAGCAGAGGAAGCTCTTCTGATTCTCTTTCCTTCACCTTGAATGTCAGGCAGAAGACAAATTGAGAAGCCCTTTTGGTTTGATCAGTCTTGCACCTGAACAACTGAGAAACAGCCCTGAAACATCTCCCATGGGGCAATAAAACCTCAAGGGAAGGCAAAGGAATGGCTACTCTGGCTCCTCTGTGGCACCCATGTGGCCCTCAGTTCCAGAATAATGATAATAAACATCAAGGCCAAAGGTTGGGCTTGATAATCTTAGAGATCTTATTCAACCTAAATGATTCTGTGATTCTGTGAAGAATATGACGATGATGACAACACCTATAGATCATCATCATTATTATTATTACTAACTTCCATTATTGCTGCTGAGGGTGATGATGTTGTTTTAATTTCAAAGAGGCTGAAATACTGCCCAGGCCAGGCTGCAGCCCAGGAGAGTTGGGCTCGTGTGGCACAAGACCAAGAGGGTGTTTGGCGTGCCTGGGACACGCCTTAGGGTTTGTGGGGGATTTTTACAGGGCAAGGCCTGCTCGAGGAAGGAGCCAAATATGGGGTGAACGCAGCTGCACTGAGGCCAAACAGCCCTGCAGAAGGAAATCCAGGAATTGATGACAAACACCTCTGCCAGGGGGTGTCTGGGGGCTGAGAGTCAGCAGGGAAGAGGAGACCTGCCCTGTTTGCCAGTGTGGTTGTTCCCAAAATGCTTCCTCCCCTGCAGGATCTCCTTTCCAGGCCCCACCAACACTTTAAAATCTCCTGCACCTTTCAAACAGAGACAGGGCCGATCTCTCAGCTGCCTGCTACCAGTGCTAATTCTTACCCTGTCATTAAGCTAATGACTGCATTTCACCCCCAGTCACCATTTAATTTGCTGCAGGGAGCGTGGTGGAGCGTCCCTGTCATTCTCCATGGCCGGTTGCTGTTCCCTTGGGAGTTGCTGTGCAGAAGCAAAGCACTAAAGCTGGAAAGATTCAATTCTTCCTTCACAAAAGCACAGAATGGTTTGGGTTGGAAGGGTCCTTAAAATTCACCTTGTTCCATCCCCTGGCTTGGACAGAGACATGTTCCACTAAACCAGGTTGTTCCAAGCCCTGTCCAACTTGGTCCCTGCTCCCAGTGACAGCAGCAAATGAAAATCATTAAGTGGACTCCTAGTTCCCCCTGATGATATCCAGGAGAGACAAAAAGAATTCTTGCTCCTCAGCCACGAGGGACATTCACCTGTCCTGCAGTCCTGCACCACATCCTGGCACAGACCAGGGTAAAGAGTCCGGAGCACAAAATTTATGGAACAATCTCTTCATCAAAAGGTTGAGCAGCCCTGGCACAGCATCCCAGGGCAGTGGTGGAGTCCCCATCACTGGAAGGGTTTAAAAGCCATGTAGAGGTGGCACTTGGGGACATGGTTTAGTCCATTTCCTGCTCCTACAGCTCTCAGCAGCCCCTTAATTCCTTCCCGATGGGAAGCGCAGGAGCTCAGCTGGATGTGGAGCTCAGTGAGGTCCCTCCTGCTGGGAGCAGAGAGGCAGGAGTCCTGCTGGAAGCCAGGAGCCCGTGGCTCAGCACAGCTGGGGGAATGTGCTCCTGCAGCTTTTGGAATGATTACTACTTCAGGGGAACTTTGTTTATTTGCAGCCGCTCCGGCAAGGACAGTGCTCCGCCGATGATGTCACTGCCGGCCTGCTTCCCACAGTGTCCCCACCTTCTTCCCAGGATGCTGAATGTGCCTTTTGTGGGCTCTGGGAAATGTTGGCTCTGAAGATTTGCAGAGTTTCTGCATCTCAAACCACGAGGAAAACGAGACTCTGCTCAGGATGGGCTGGGAAGAGGCGCTGCTCTTAGTCAGGGCACAGAACCCATCCCACTGTGCCTGAGACATCCCAGTATGAGACAACCACCTCCCAGTTCAGGTCACTAATGGGGCTTAGCTCAGCCCAGTGCTTGTCCCTGATGGTCAAATTTTGCTGGTGATGTGCAAAGTGAATGAAAACACACGTCCTGGGGAAGGAAAACAGGAAAAAACAGTGGGGTTCTAAGGGCAGGGTTAACTCCATTGCGTTTCTCTGGACACCTCTTGGTGGGCCACAGGCTGCTTTACATCAGGGAATGCAGCTTCATGGCACATTTGGAGATGCCTGGCTTTGTCTTTTCCCCTTCTCTTTAGGGAGGAGGAAGCTCTGGCTAAGATGGATCAAATGTGGTCATTCAGGCAGCCCAAAGCACGGGGTGCTCAGGTGGCAGCTGGGAACACAGGATGGTTCAGAGGATGAGGTGTTCGAAGGAATAACACCCATATTTTGTACCAAATATCAGAAAAGGCACGAGGCAGGGACACATTTCAGAGCAGAACCCGATCTCTGAGCATTTGGGACTCACATGGGGCTTCCATGGAGTGGAACCCACATCTGCTAATGCAGAATATCCCACACCTCATTCTTCTCGACAGCAGAGACAGGGCATTAAGGATCTGGTGATTCCTCCTTGGATTTCAGGGCTCCACCACCTCAGCTCGAGCCCTGTGTGACCAAGAACCACCCACGCTCCAGATAATTGCAGAACTGGGGACAATTGTCCTGAACAAGTGTAGGGAAAGGTCTGATCCCTCTCATGTGTGGCATCTAGAGGTGCCACAAAGACCAGGATCACATGTGGACAGAGCTTCAGACACAGCACACGAGTATTTGCTCTGTGGTGCTCCCTGCCCTTCCTGGGTGCAATGAACAACCACACCAGCTCCCCAAATATCCCAGCAAACAAAGGGAGAGTGGGAATGGGATAAACAGAAGAGCAGCACGTGGTGACAAGTCCAAGCCTGATCATTGCAAAGGCACCACAAAAGTAGCAGGGAAAGCCAGATACAGCAGAAAAAGTGACTTATAAAGTGAAGTGCTTAGAAACAAATCCCTTAAATGTTTCCTGAACTGAATGTTCCCTAAAACTTCTGAAAGCTGCAAATCCCTAAAAACTCTGAAAGCTGCTCCTGCTTGCCATCAGCTGAGCAGGGATGTGGGGAGGTGATGCCAGGCACAGGGCAGAGGGGGAAATTCAAAGTAGGGTGTTAAAGTCTGACACAGCCGCACTGCCTGAGGGCTGAGGGAGACAGGTACAGGAGGATGAGATTCCAGCTGCTGCATCCAGAGCCTGGCACTATTTAATTTTCCAGAAATGGTAGACGGAGCACTTCCATGGTGGAAGGAACAGATGCTGCCTTGGAGACCTCCCTTGTGAACAGGAGAAAAAAGAGAGGAGAAAGGAGGAAGGAGAAGCTGCAGCAGGCAAGAGTCAGGTGTAGGAGGGAGGATTCAGACTGTCTGTTCCCTCTCTTACTGTTTGGCCTGGGCCTTTGGAAGTGCCTGGGAAACAAGTCAAGGAAAAGAAGGTTCCATACGGTTTCAGATGGATGCTCCAACTCTCTACTGATCGAGTCACAGTTGGACACCATGATCTTAGAGGTTTTCCAACCTCAGCAATTCCTTGATTCTATTGGGAAGACACAAAGCACCTTTTTCCATGTGCCAGGGAAAGACTCCAGCATCCATTTGAAAGGAAAGGAACCAAATGACAACAAGACTGATGAAACCAGATCCTGATCTACTCCATGGATCTGGTTCAGAGCAGAACCATGGGACCACCACGAGCATCATTTCCTCCGTGCTATAAACACACGTGATGGCCCAGAGGAAGCAAGGAGAAAGAAGTAGGAAAGAAACAATATGAAATTCCCATGGGACAACCTAAACTGACTCCCAGACTCTATGAATTAATAGCACAGACCAAAGTTGAAATTACATGGTTAAATATTATGGTTAGTAACTATGTCCAGTGCCCAAGAGGAGTGGCCACAATGCTCTGCCCTTTCCATCCTCACTGGATCATTTCTTCAAAAGCCATGTTCATGTGGAAAGAAAGTGGATGAAATCCATCTATCCTGCTCCAGTCAGTCTCCTTCCAAAAGTTCTGGTTTGTATGAATTCCCCTTGCTACAGACTATCAGAAAAAACATATTTCCCCTGGGAAAATAACTTTTTCCAAATTTCTGCAAGTTTCTGTTGAAAACAGGAGAAATGCTCCTTAGAGAGTGTGTAGAAATATGTCAAAAAAAGAAAAAAAGAAAGAAAAATGAAAAAAAAAAAGAGACATTTCCTTGGGAAGAAAAGGAAAAGAAAACCCCATAGCTGTTTTAGAAAATCTGCTTGCTTGTGTTCCTGTGTCTCTGCCATGAACTCTGGTGGAAGAGCCGCTCTTACCACAGCCAGAACTGCACATTTGAGTGGCATCATGAGGAAACCTTTACCCTCCAAACCCCCCAGTTCACTCCCAGAGCCCTGCTGAAGGTTTTCCAAGCCTGGGCAATAACAAGGAGTTGTCTTTACTCCATGGACCTCACCTTTGGTGGTTTCGCTCTCCCGGACGAGGAAAGAGCCAACTTTGTTCCCAGAAGACAGCAGCAGCCGTTCAGCATCTTTTCTGCTCAGAGTTCTGAAATACCACCTGGGAAAGAGAAAAGGCAAAATCATGGCTTGAAAAGGAAAAAGTCTAAAAAACATTGAATTCTTTCCAGTTAGTTCTTCTTATTTTTTTTTATCATTACGCTGTGAAACTGAGAGTTGTTTTTATCAGCAAATGGTTTTTTATCTGCTGGAAAGTGGCAGTAATAGACTGTTTTGGATAGATTACACCAGATTTGGGTCACTTTGGGCTTATTTCACAGCCTGGAAATCCAGACAGCACGGAGAGTAGATGGGATGTGCAGGATCCCATACACAGGAGAAGTTCAGGCTTTGGATACAAAGAGTTTTTATGTCTCAGCCACATTTCTGTGCGCTGCTAAATATTTGCTGAACTCAGTGATGGTTGGGTCCCTCCAAGAGAGACTGAAAGCAGGACTGATCATTTAGAGCTGAATGCCGTAGAGAAGGATAACTCATGGAAAAAATTTCTCCTTCTGTTTGCATTATAGGCAAAATAAACTCTTTTGACTCCAGTCTTTCATTCAATATTCCTTGCAGGGAGGCTGCATCTGGGCTAGTTAAAAAAACCCACACTGTGGGTCTGAGCACTGGCACTCAGTTTTCTGTCCTGTTAAATTGTTGGCGTGGTCCCTGGCAGATCCAAGAGCTGGATCAATGCACCCCATCCAGAGATTCCCGGTTTATATATGGATACCTTCTTGGAGGCTGAGGAGGTTTAACAGTGTCTGTGTGGGTGGGGAGAGGACGGTCCCTGGCACTGCCACCATAACCTTTATGTTGTCCCCCCCAAATCTTTGTTTTCCACAGTCAGTGCAATCAATGGGACAAGAACCTTTGCCCACTTTCCCACAACAACCTCATCCTCCCTTTCCACACCAATAAAAACTTGGCCTGAGCTTTTGGGCAGCATTGTTTGGGCTGAGGAAAGACCTCCTGCCATCCAGCCCAGCAGTGACATCTTCCTGCCATCAATAAAGCTCATCCTGGAGCTCGTTGAGATCCAGGGCGCTGCATCCCTGTTCACCACTCAAAAGCCTTCCCACTTACTTTTCCTCTTCCAAACTGTCCACTTGTGCCACGAAGTTACTGGGGATGTATCCTTTCCTCCCACTGCTGAGGGACTTTGCCAGCCACCAGTCCCCCTCGCTGCAAAGGGAGCAGAGGAAAAGGTGTGAGTGCCCAGAGGGGGTTTTGTGACAAGATGAAGCTGTGAGGACGTGGATTGTGGGGTTTGAGCACTGCAGATGGACTAGGACTCCTTCATCCACTCTGCAGTTCCCTCTGGATTCCCTAGGACCGAAACCAGGTTGGAGGCTGTTGGTGTGTCAGGAACTTGTGGATGTGTCAGGCTCTTTCCATCAACGTGGAGTGACCCCAGACCCAAATCTGTGCCACACACCACAAGTGAGAGGAGGGGAATCAAAAAAAGAAAGAAAAATGTGTCTCTTGAACAGGGCATTGAGGGTCCTTTTTGCTCCTTCCTTTGTCTTCCAGACACCCCACCTTGCTGTCCCACTGCTGACTGAGCCACCAGCCATGACCCAAAGCCATCCCTATGCAGGGGGTTCTCCATCTCCCTGTCCCACGGGTCCCAGCCCACGGCGTCTGGGTGGGAAATGTCACCTCTGGAGGCCACCTCACAAAGCAGCCAAGGATGGAGCAGCCCTACGGGGTCTGGGGGCCCCAAGCCCACCTCTGCCCTGTTATGGACTGGGCCTCTTCTGTGGTGAGTTTGAGAAGTTGAAATGAAACCTCACAAGGCTCTGGCTCAGTTCTGTCCTTTCCTCTGACTACACCCAAGCCACATCCTTTGCAGAAGCACAATCAGCACGAACACAGGACAGGAGCTGGCTTTTTTTCTGTTGCTGTTATTTATGCTAATTCTGCACTCACAGGCACCAACAGCAAAGAAGGTCCCAGTACCACCCAGGCAGGGACAATACCCAACCCCAGAGTATCTGTGACCCATGGGAGCGTCACCGTGCAGAGAGAAGAAGGCACCCACAGCCACGCACCAGAGCAAAGCCAAGGCACAGGCTCAGCTCTGGCCAGCTGCAAAGTGGTGGCTGACCCCAAGGTCCCCCCTTTCCCAGCCTCCCAGTGCTCCTCTTTGAACTTCCTTCTGGCAGCAGGTCACTTACTTGGAGAGGACCTGGAGTTTCTCCCCCTTGACCAGCTCCAGGTCACGGTCACTTGAGGCAGGGAAATCGTACAGTGCAACCACAAACAAGGGATCTGAAAGAAGGATTAACTCCTTTGAATCCAGCCTGTTCCCTGAGTGGTTTGATGCACAGCTGGGTGTATGGTGGGGCATTTCAGCCCCTAAACATGGGGGTCTGTCACCCTCCCACCCCCAAATCCAACCTTTCCACCAACCCAGCTTTCCTGCTCACCACAGCCTCTGCTCAGGGATTAACGCTGATTCAACAAAGCATTTCCTGTGCATGTATTTTTAAAACACTGCAGAACCACCCCCCCACATTCACAAAACCCGGAGTGTCAACAAGAAAAAGGGGTTTCTGTGGAATTAGAAGGGTCATAAATGACGTGTCAGAGTTCAGCCTGAGTTTTACACTGTGGTAAATGAAAACTGCCATAGCAACGTTTCCCAGGGTGGCTGTGGAATTTGACTCGAAATGATGTGGGGTTTTTGATTGAAAAAAGTATAAATTCATTTCAGTTTCTGTTATTTGAGGCCATTTCTAGGATTTAGCTCTCCCTGGGCTCATGGTCTGTGGCCTGTGCTCTGGGCTCACCTGGTATCTTGCCATCCCTCCCTCTTGCACACGTTTCCTTGCAGATCATAGAATGAATCGTAGAATGGTTCGGGTTGGAAGATACCTTAAAGATCATCTTGTTCCACCCCCCTGCCATGGGCAGGGACATTTTCCATTGTCCCAGCTTGCTCCAAGCCCCGTCCAACCTGGCCTTGGACACTCCCAGGGGTGGGACAGCCACAGCTTCTCTGCTCAACTTGTGCCAGAGTCTCCCCACCCTCACAGGGAACAATTTCTTCCTCACGTCTAACCCAAACCTCCCCTCTGCCAGTTTAAAACTCTGTCCCCTGGTCCTGTCACTATCCGCCCATATAAAAAGTCCCACTTTCTGCTTTTTATGAGCCTTGTCCATGTGCCACAGTGCTCTGACACAGCCCAAGGCTGATCCCTGTGGGCTGGGGCTGAATCTCTCGGTTTGCACACCCGAGAGATGCCGGGGCTGCTCTCGGGGAAGTGGTGCAACCCTTCCCCTGTGCTCTGCATGCTCGGAGTTGCTGAAGCAGAAAAGAGCGGCTATTTTGGGCCAGATCTAACTTTATAAAAAAAGGTCAGCACATGCACAGGACCACAGAAATCTAACCAGAACACCGTGGTGAAAAAGAAAAGGAGAGGAGGAGGAGAGAGAGAAAAAGGAGAAGGAGAAGGAGAAGGAGAAGGAGAAGGAGAAGGAGAAGGAGAAGGAGAAGGAGAAGGAGAAGGAGAAGGAGAAGGAGAAGGAGAAGAAGAAAGAGAAGAAGAAGAGGAAGAAGAGGAAGAAGAAGAAGGAGACGAAGAAAAAGAAGAAGAAGAAGAAGAAGAAGAAGAAGAAGAAGAAGAAGGAGAAGGAAAGGAGAAGGAGGAGCTGAAGAAGAAAAGAAGATTGAGAATAAAGAGAAAGGGATAAAGAAAAACAGAATAAAAATAAAATTAAAATTTAAAGTAAAAAGAAAAGAATAGTAAAAGAAAATAATAAAAGGAAAAAGAAAAGAAAAAATAAAAAGGAGAAGGAAAAGGAAAATTAAAAGAACAAGAAAAAGAGCATGGGAAAAGAAAAAGAGAAAGGAAAAGAAAAAGAAAAATGAGAATGAAAAGGAAAAGAGAAAGAACANGAAAAAAAGAAGAAAGAAAAGAAAGAAAAAGAATGGGAACTGTGCTGCAGCAAGGCTTCAGCTTGTGCTCAGCCTAATTAATGCACCGAGAGCGATGGACAGCCTATTATTAGCATTTTTCAAAACAGCCTGTCAAGCCACTGTCTCTGGGTGACCTTTTCAAATAATGCCACCAGCAAGAGAGCCAGACTGGCCCTTTGTCATGACAAGATAACAGTGTCTCTGGGGCAACTTGGGTTCGTGTCTGTGCAAGGCTGGCTGCTGCTCCGGTGGCAATTTGTTAGGGAGGAGAAAGGGTCGGCGTGGGAGGAAAGGCAGCCTCGGAAAGCAGAGCCCTGAGCAGCTCCCTTCAGGCTTTTGAGAAGGAAATCGGAGATCCATGAGAGGTTCCAGCAGAGCCTCTCTCCCAGGATGGGGAAAGGATGATCAGTCACAAGGGAGAATGCTTTGAAGTCTGAAAATAGCTGGCACGGTTGGGGGCTTCCCCTTGAGGCAGCTCGAATTAGCAACGCACCCAAACTCCGTCTGCCTCCTTGAGAAAGTTGTTATCACACATCAGTTCTGGCATGAAAGCATTTGGGGCATGTGCCTCCTGCGAGGTGTCCACAGCCAGCCTGAGATCCACACACACCCCCCTGGTCCTCTTGAAAGGGAATTAATGCAGTGATCACACTCATGCTTGGAAAAGCCAGCAGCAAATGTGTAAATGTCTTCAAGCCCAGGGTGGCTGTGTACTCCAGAAAATGAAAATGGAGTTTTGATCTCGAAGCGACTGACGTAAGTGAAAATGAATGAAACTTAAAAAAGCAAATGCAGCAAGGACAAAAAGGGTTTGTATGCTGAGAAAATATACTCTATCACCTCTTATCCCGAAATAGGCGCTGAGAACGCTGCACACTGAAACGAGCCAGAAGAAAAGCTCTCTCTGCCCAAGCCAGCAGGAGTTGCCATCTCAGGATGAAAGGGGCTCTTCCTGTCTCTGAGTCCATGGGCCCATGAGAAGCACACGGATAACGCTGCCTTGGCCTGTTTGATCCACGAGAGGCTCCGCAGCGGAGCAGCCGTCGGGGCTGCGAGGAGCGACTGCTCTGCAGATAAAGCTGCCAGCCCCGGGACTTTGATTGGGAGCCAAACACATCCTGGCTCAGAGCTGCTGTCAGGGAAGTCTGATACCAGCAGGGTTTGCAGAGGCTGAGTGCCAGTGGGGTGGCTCAATAGGGATGATTCAACCAGTCCTCCCACTGCTGGCTTGTCCTGAATGGAAGGTCTTTGCAACCATCTCATGGCCAGAAAGCCGGGCTGGGACTGTGCCAGGGTGCCCTAGAGGATCATCCATCGGTTCAGAGCCCTTTTAGGATGGCCATGGTGTAAGTGACGACCTGCAGGACCTGAGCTGACTTGGCACTGAGCTATGAGTTGCTGCTGCTGGAAATGGGGTCAGCTTTCTGTTTCAGCCTGGCACGGGCTGGTTGGAATCACTGAATCACAGGAGTTGGAAAAGACCTCTAAGGTCATCCAGTCCAACCATTCCCCCAGCATTGCCAGGGCCACCCCTAAACCATGTCCCCAAGTGCCACATCCACACGGCTTTTAAATCCTTCCAGGGATGGGGATTCCATCGCCTTGGCAGCCTGTTCTGAAGATTGATAACCCTTTTTGTGAAAAAAAATTCCTAATATCCAATTTAACCCTCCCCTGGTGCAACCTGAAGCCATCTCTTCCTGTCCTTTCACTTTTTACCAGGGAGAAGAGCCCAACCCCTTCCCAGCTATCTTTTTTTGGAGAGTTGTGCAGAGCCAGAAGGTCCCCCCCGAGCCTCCTTTTCTCCAGGCTGAGCCCCCCCAGCTCCCTCAGCTGCTCCTACTCAGATGTGCTCCAGATCAAGGTAAACATTTTTGATGAGAAGTTTTAATTTCTCACTGAAAACTCAGCCTTTTCAGTAGAAACAACCCTTCCTTTTCCCACTTCAGCTCAAACCCACGTTTCTGACACAATTTCTTTCAAACACAAAACCATATCGGGAAAAACTATAAAAATGACCAAGAATTTTGGCATTAACTTTGAGATGACACAAAAGACCTCGAGTTCCAGAGCATGCTAAGCTTCCACCCACTGAAACTCAGTCCTGTTCATATTTTTGTCAGCAAAATGCAAGTGAAGAGGTGGAAGAAGTTGTGACTCCTCATCAGAAGAAACGACCCTGCAGAGAATTTGACTCCTTGTGCTGTTGCAGGTTATTAAAATGTCTGAGGACAAGCACCCAAAACCACCAGCTCTTTCCACCAGTGGGATCTAAATCCAGCTGTGAGCAGCTGGCAGGGCAAGGGCAGGGGTTATTCTCCCTATTTTCCATGTCTTATCCATCCAATGCAAGTGAACAGCAGCTCTACCATGGGACTGTTGTGTTTGGGGCCCACCATGGGCCAGGACTTTGCTGTGCCGGGGGCTTGGGGGGTTCAGAATTTAAATTTTGGCTCCACAGAGACCTAAAACCAGCCTTAAAAACTTTGTGATTCTTCAGGGAATGGTGTTAAAATGAATGGGAGACTCACACCGTGGAAGAACCACCCCAAGTGGAAAAAGGATCAGTGGCACCACACGCACCACATTGAATCCAGAGTTCTTCATCCCTTACCCGGCTTTGTGTTACTTCCATGAGGATAAATAATGCCAGGAGGAATTAGGCTTTTGTTTTAAATAAATAAATAAATAAATGTTTTCTGAGACAGGGGTGTGAAAGCTGGAAAGTGTGAAATGATTTCAACAACCTGAGATCAGAAAAAAAAAATCATTCAAAACACAAGGAGAGCAAAAAAAATAAACCCCACAAAAATTAAAAAAAAAAACAAGGGAAAAAAAAGGGTTGATTTTACATTACATGCCACACTTCCATAGCCAATAATTTTCCCTAATTGAATTTTAAATGCTCCCACAGGATTTAATTCATGTCTTTGAATATTTTTAATATGAAGTGATTGCCTGGATTTTGTGCTTTCTCTTTCGATTCGCTTGAATTGCTGTCCTTTAGGAGAAGATCTCTGGTATCTCAAATATCTTGCATGGTTCTTATCAGCCCATTTTGCCACACAGGGCACAGTCAGATGTACCATCATTTCAGGAAATTCAGACACTGGCAGAGAAAAATAGGAAGCATCCCAGACTGTCAGTGTGAATATCCCTCCAGAACTGGAACTGAATCTAATGAAAAAAATTATTTTTGAGAGCTGAAAATGGCCAATATGGCACTTAATCCATTTTTTAGCATCTTTCCACTTCTGCCTTTGGGCATGAAGGAGAAGTAAAATTCACCTCCCTGATCACAATTTCTGCTGTGACTCTGACCAGGGTGAAAAAAACCCTGTGACAAAAACCCTGTGATAAAAATCCTGTGATAAAAATCCTGTGAAAAACTATCAATCTCTGCTCAGTTGGGGAGGTAGGAGAGCAAGGCCACTTGGAAATGTGCCATGAAAACAATTCTGCAAAAGAAAATGTAGTTTCTGGAAAAATGGTATTTCCATGAAAACACAGCCCAGTTCACAGGGTTGAGGAACTTACATCCCACAGATTTGATCTCCATAACAAAAGCTGAATTTGAAGAAAATTTTGGCGTTGCAGGAGTTTCTGTGCCTGGACCATGGCAGGGACCCTCCACCATCATCCACAAAACCTTACAAGACCTAATACTGTCGTTCCACCCATCCCATTTATTCATCACCCCTTTTTTCTTCCCTCATGCCCTGTCTCCCCTAATCCTACAATTTCACCAACGAAGAACTTTCACGTGTTGCCGCCTGCTTTTCTCCAAGCTTCCTTTATTTTTTCCCCCCTCTTCTAATTATCTCTCTGTCCTTAACCTGCAGAACTTCTTTGACAAGAATACCCACGAGCTGCTGTTGGAGGCTGGGCAGAGGGAGCAGAGGGCTCCCTGTTAAAAGACAATAATCTCCAAACACCATCTGTGACCCGCAGATAATTGCAGAGGTGGATGAAGCCAGCAGCCCGTCTCCAGGCAGGGGCTCTGTGTATCCTTATTTTATGCTCTTCCCTTTCTTCTCCTTCTCTTTGTAGCCTCTCTGGGCTCTCTGATGCCTGCTATTTCCTCTGAATTTTTCAGCTGGCTGCATAAAACATCCAGGACTTGTCACACTGCAGACAGGGCAGAGAAATCTCACCCAGCTCCAGTCTCAGATCTCCCTTTGCTCCACCAATCCTGGAATCACAGAACTGGAAGCGGCCTTAAAGATCACCTGGTTCCAAAGGAGAGGCAGTGATTTTCCCTCTCGCTTTCTTTGGTGAGCAGGGGAAAGTTGGCAGCTGCAAAGACTTGGTGATGTAAACTGAGTTTTCTGAACCACTCTGATAAACTCCCTGCCTGGCACGGCTGCAGATACAGAAACCACACGCCTGTGACGTGATGGCTCGTCCTCAAACGCTGCCGTTTGGGGACCA
This sequence comes from Aleadryas rufinucha, assembly GCA_013397815.1. NCBI lineage: Eukaryota > Metazoa > Chordata > Aves > Passeriformes > Aleadryas > Aleadryas rufinucha. The sequence continues at coordinate 72,374 of VZTH01015462.1, read as the reverse complement.
CCACCCTGCAAAACCCCACAGGGAGGCAAAGAAAACAGAACCTTACCTTGTGCAGGGGCCTGGTTTAGATGAGGGTTGTTGATAACTTGTCTCCCCTGTGGTAGAAATGGAAAGGAAAAAGGAGATGTTTATTACTTTGCTGTGTTTCAGGAAGAACTGATTTCAGCTTCACAGACGAGTGGGAGCCTGGTGCAGAGACCACTGCAGTCAGTCAGCAGCCCCTGTGTCTGGCTCCACACGTGTTGTGATGGCTTTAGCACATTTTGCCGTGAGGTGTTCTTAGCTGAATTAACAGAAAGTTGGAATAACCCTTGGCTTCCCCCTGAGTTAAAGCAGAAATCTGCTGCCCACTCATTTGGACCCTGCTCTATCCAATCTGGTGCCAGATTTCAGATCAATGAGGGATGAGATATGAATGGTCCAATTGAGAAATGGCAATTGCAGTATCATTTCAAGCAGAAACCCAGAGATATTGTCTGCCATAATTGTCCCAAGGCTCGTGGAATATCCTTTGCTCAGGGTTACGTTCAAAAAACAGAGGCAGTGACTATAACAACAAATTAATCAGACAACTGTAGAAATCACAGAATACTTGGTGGTCCTTGTGGATATCCACTCAGGATATTCCATGATTCAATGATTCTACAATTTCTGAGTTGGAAGGGACTCACAAGGATCATTGATCCAACTCCTGGCCCTGCATAGACACCCCAACAATCCCACCCTGTGCATCCCTGAGAGCATTGTCCAAACTCTCCTGGAGCTCTGGCAGCCTTGGGGCCATGCCCATTCCCTGGGGAGCCTGTTCAGTGTCCAGCCATCCTCTGGGGGAAGAACCTTTTCCCAATATCCAGCCTAAATCTCCCCTGGCATGGCTCCAAGCTGTTCCCTCAGGTCCTGTCCCTGGTCAGGAGAGCAAAGATCAGAGCTGCCCTCCGCTGCCCCTCAGGAGGAAACTGTAGACTGTGAAATTAAATAACACCACGTTCCTGCGACTCATCTGGGCACACTTCTAAAAAGCTGATGTGGTCCCTGGTTTGGTTTGGCCCTGCTGCTGGAGCTGGCACATTGTCCATACATCATTCCAAATGAGCCGGGATGGAACCACCTTGTCTTGGGGGATAACAGTTTGAAATTGGCCTTCACCCAGGTTCCAACGCCAGCCTTGTGGTCACTCCGAGGTACCCAGTGCCTCCAGTGGGTGTTTGACCACTACCAGGTATTTTTATACACGTGCAAAAGTGGTGAAATACAGACACAGAACTAAAAACATCTCGTGTTTTCTTCCTGTACCACCCTTTGACCCCCTACTTAGCAGAAGTGTGGGGTGGGAGAGCTGCTCATCCGCTGCCATTTCTCATTTAACTGGGAGAAATTTGGATTTCCCCTGACATGTGAGAGCTGAGTGCCTGTGGCAAAGAATAATGAATGGTCAATGATACTGTATTTGTACTGATAGTGGCTCCTCCCCAGTGAGCTGGAGAGAATGAAATTTAGGAAAATAGCATCTTCTTGGTCAATCTGACATCTGCTGTCATGAAAACTGGACTGAATAGCAATGGGAGAACTCAGAAATGAAACTAAAGGCGTGAAAAGCATCTCCAGCTGTCATAAAAAGCAATAATTGGCAATTCCTTCCCTCTCTCAGGGCTCGAGATGGTTTTCATGTGAGAGTTGCACCTCGAGTTTCTCTTGTGCTGGCTGCTGGCTGCAGGGCCGGCAAGGGCAAGGAAAGACAGAACAACTTCATGTCCTTTGGACGGCAACAGGGGTGAAGTGACTTGCAAAGTTTAAACAAGGAGTTTGTCATTTGAGGTCTCCTAAATCCTGCCCCAGTTCCTTCCTGCTCTGTGTCCATGCCAGCAGAGGCTGTGTGAATGCAAAGGGAGCAGCAGATGCCCAGCATTTCGGATTCTCAGCTCACCCCAGCACAGACTGGCTGCAGACCCTCTTCACTGAACCCGTTGAGGACTCAGGGTGGTGAAGTTTCCATTGTGGTTTGCAGCTTTGAATCTTAGCCTGAATCTGACCCATCTTGCAAGTCAGCAACATCAGCTTGGGTTTCAAAGTGCTGATGAGAAGATATTTCTGAGTACCAACACACTCTATTTTTAGGATTTTTTAATATACAGAGGTTCCTCAGAGCCCTAACCACCCCTGTGCAAAAGATACAGGGATCAGCTGGGAGGATCAGGTTGCCCAGAGAAGCTGTGGCTGCTCCTGGATCCCTGGAAATGTCCAAGGCCAGGATGGACAGGGCTTGGAGCAACCTGGGATGGTGGAAGGTGTCCCTGCCCATGGCAGAGGGTGGAACAGGATGAGCTTTCAGGTTCCTTCCCAATCCAAATAATTCTGTGATTCTAAATACTGCCTGCATCACTCCAGACACCAAATGAGCTGTGGGGGCATCCCAAAAGGACACAAAACTGCAGGCTTACCTTGGGTGGGGCAGGAGGAGGTTTGCCCTTGGTTTTTGGGTTGCCTCCAGAAGTGTGTTTCTCATTGGGCATCAGCTGATTTTTGCTGCCGAACAACCCCATCCTGGAGAGAAGAGCAGAAACTGGGTTTTAATGGGGCTGCTCTTGGGGAAAGATGCAGGCACTGAGGGACAAAACAGTCTTTGCATTCACGAAGAACAAGCTGGAGAAGATCAGAAAGCAGGACAATAGGACAGTGAAGAGAGGAGTCTAAAACCATCCTGTCTGCAGTTCTCCTGCCACCTCAGACCTTGTGAACCCCATGGTTTCTGTTCCCACATGGCTCTGGTGTTTCACACTTTGCAAATGAGGTTCAGACAGACACTGTAAGTCACCAGAGGCAAAAAAAAGAGGCAAAAATAACTGCTTTGGATATGTCCCCTCTCCAACACAGAGATCCCCATCTGATACTGAACTTGCTCCAGAGCCGGGCGATGCCGGAGGGATGGAGATGGATTTATCAACAGCCCTGTGCTGAGCTGTTCAGCTGCACCAGGGCTTCAGGAGGGTCACACAGCCCCTGGCCCAAGAACGAGTCACCTCAGGCTGCTCAGAGCTTTCTGCAGCCCGTGTCCCTCCCACGCAGCAAGGGCAGGGTGCGGATGTGGCCGCGCCGTGCGCGGAACCACTCCCGCTGCTCCTCATGTTTCAGCAGCCCAGACTCGCACTTGGTTTGTCCAGGGAGCCACAGGACCTCTTGGACCCTTTGGAATGCTGAAAGAAGTTTAAGGAATATGGTGTAGCTTGCATCCATCCTGCCTGCAAAGTGTGGGCTGAGGGCTTGGCTCATCCATCTGCAATACTCTGGTACTTTTGGATGGGCTCTGGGTCCTCACAAGGTGTGGTTCTCCCAGAAATCATGGATTAAGTTTCTCTATACCCTACGCATGTCTCAGACCTCCTGGACACCTCAAGGATCACCAGACAAAAATGAATCGAACTTTTTCCATGGATCATCATTTGGTCTGCATTAAGGTTTCCAGACTTGGGCTTGAGGACTGTTTGACTTCCATCCTAGAAACGTAATTTCAGCTCCGGTCAGGAATTCAAGGGTAATAATGGGTCTGGGTAGCCAAAACGGCCAAACTCTGCTTGGAGCCTCAAAAATGAAGGAGCAGATGAAGCCAGTGTTACTCAAATGCAATATCCAGTGCCAAAGTCTGCCCCAGTCCCTGCTTTGAACCAAAAGCTTTGGAAGTTGTGGGCTACATGCCCAAAAAACCTCAAAATCCAAACTCTGGATACTCATAGCTGTGCAGAGACACATGGACTCCTGTTCTTGCCAAACACCTCAAGGTCTGCAGTGATCATGGAGGATCAGGGACCTCAGGCCCAGGGACACCCCCAAATGTCAGTCTGGCACTGTGTCGTGGTAGTCAGACTCCAATCAGTGTGTTCAGAAAAGCTCCCAGCAAACCAGACTTACAGGAAAAAAATATTCTTATAAAAGCAACTTTTTTTTGCTTTCTAGCATGGATCTAATATTTCAAAATCTGGGACTCTGAAATGAGGTTCCAAATGGAGCCATCACAATATTTTAGGGTGTTACTTTTTAAAAGGTTTTCTCCCTTCTGCTTCATTTTTATTGTCACTGATAAAGAGAAAAATGGAAGGAATTGGTGAAATATTTCAGGATAGCCCAATAAACATTTTCCCCCCCATCCAAAACTTTTTCACCTCTGAGATTTCCTTTGACCTGAGTTTACAGATGGCCCATCCATCTGTCCCCAGGCCTCAGCTCCGCTCCAGGCACTGACAGCACGGGCAGAGGGGGAGTTTCACCTATTAAATCAACCAGAGCAGTTCCTGCAGCAATTTCATTTTCATTTGGCAGCCTCCAGGTTGCACCCAGGGCTTGCTCTGCTTAGCAGATCTGGCGGTGCAATGGCACATTATTTATTAGGGGAACTTTTCCTGCTCTTCCACTCATAACTTTGTGAAAGGATTTCTGATTCTGGATCGTGGGGGTTTTGCCATGGGAGTGGCTGGAATTTTCTTTTTACGAAGTGAACAGCAAGGTATCATTTTAATTAAGGCTGGATGATGGACAAGTTTTAGATATTACTCATTATCAATCATGAAAGGCAGAAAATCCATCTACATGTTGGACATCGATCTGTGCTCCTTGTTACTGTCTCACTGGAAAATCCTGGGGTCTTTGATACCCTCTGCTCCCAAATGAGAGATAATTCATGCAATTACCATATTTTCAGGAGATTTAGGGAATGTGAGATATAGCACGAGTCAGCAATTTGCTCTGAGTGCCGGTCATGTCACCAGGATGATCTCACAAGAGGATTGATGGATCGTCTACGGGATCATGGGTGCATCTTTTGGGGTTTTCTGTTGCTCTCTATGCGTGATGGCAACGAAAGATATTTGGGTCTTCAAATACATCCTCCCACACACATCCTCCCTCTCCCTTTCCGCTCTGTGTCGGGCAGTGTAGTTCATCCAAACACAAGAACACCGGGTGCTCACATAATTAATGGAATACATAATTAATAATAATAATAGTAATTATAGTAGTAGTAGTAGTAATATATTTCCAGTGATTTTGGGGCCTGCAAAGGGGTATAAAATGCTGTTGGAGACCGGACCCACTGGATCAACTGATCTTCCAAAATGGAAGGCAGCTTCTGGATGGGTCTTCACCCTGGCAGGGACGCCTGCAGGAATCCAGCCCGAAGGTGGGGAACACTCACTTTTGGGTGGGTAAGTAAAAGCTCTCAGATCTGAGAGATAAATCAGATTATAAATCAGATAATAAAATACAGAGATAAATCCTGAAGTAGCTCCATAGCTGTTTTGCAATTGTGAATTCTGCAGGTCCAAAGACTGAAAATCTATACATTTCTAGCTGAACTTGCTTACATTGTAATCCTTTAGTCACAGGCTGTTGACCAAATCTGAGACTAAAAGTGGAGTGAGCCACACTTGGATTTTCTTTGAGCAGTTTAGAAAGCGAGGAGGTCTCATGGCTCAACAGGAGAAACTGTGACCTGGTGACACCACAACCATTGCAATAGATGGTGGAGCCGTTATTTAGATATTTATCGGCAATAACTATTGTATTAGCTATAAATCTTATCATGATCATCCACATCATCATCACTGTGTCCTGCTTCTCCCAGTGGGCCAAGAATCTTCTTTCAACTACTCTGATATCCAGCAATGGCACTGGTGGGGCAGGAAGGCCTGGAGGAACATCAACCTCGGCAAGTCCCACCAGGGGCTTGAGGCCATCCCAGCTCCTCTGGCAGGGTTTGAGAGGAGTGGGGGCCACAATTTGACCTGTGCACCCCTGTGGGGACATTGCAGCCCCTTCTGCACCCTGCTGAGACTGGAAACACCTCTCTGCAGCCTTGCACAGGCTCAGCTTTGTCCCCACGCACGTGTCAGAGACACGGCCGTGCAGAAGCAGCTCAGAGAAGGGAACGACACGGCCCACCTCGGGTCAAGCCTCCCATGAAGGTCACTCGCTCCCACCCACGCACAGAAGGGGTTAGAACAGCTCTGGGCATTCTCAGTCCCTACAAAGACACCAGTCCCACTCTCCCAGTTGCCCCTGTCACCATTCTTCAGGCCAGCAGGTGTTTTGCAAAATCCCAAAATAGTCCTGCAGACAAATGTTGTTGGATACAGAGAGCTGCTGGCTCCCATTTCACAGCTGGAGGGACCTTCGATTGTTAAAAAGTAATTTTGTTTTCAAAAATAAAAGTGGCTGAGTTGAGTGTATGCTGTGCCAACGTGTTTCCACTTCTGATTAGTGCTTTTAAAAATTATCTTCACAAGAAAAAACAAATGAGAAAAGCCACTCAGAGTAGTTTTCCCACCCTGTTTTTATTTTTTTTTCCAGTGGAAAGGGGAGAACACAATAACTCAGAAAAGCACGGAAATTTCCTTTTGTGCATTTATAGCTTTTCACATCTAAAAATGTTGGTTTATATTTAATAACTGAGAGGGGGGAAACTGTTTTCCTGAAACCCCCAGATTTATAAAACAAGTTCTTTTTAAAGTGACCAGAAATCAAAGCAGAACAAATGAGTTTTAAGGCAACACGAAGTTTTTCCATATTCTTTTTCATCAGGAAATACAATGATAGGACAAAGAGTAATGGGTTTAAACTGGAAGAAGTGAAATTTAGGTTCTATATATGGAAGAAATTCTTTCCTGTGAGGGTGGTGAGGCCCTGGCACAGGTTGCCCAGAGAAGCTGTGGCTGCCCCTGGATCCCTGGAAGTGTCCGAGGCCAGGTTGGACGGGGCTTAGAGCAACCCGGGCTAGTGGAAGGTGTCCCTGCCCATGGCAGGGGGTTGGAATGAGATGATCTTTAAGGTCTCTTCCAACCCAAACCATTCTGGGATTTTATGATTCTATATGCATTAAAAAAATTAGCAACAAAACAGTTTTAGAAAAAAAATGGTGGTGTTCTTGGTGTGGTCCTGTGCAGGCTGAGGAGTTGGACTCCTTAATCCTTATAAATCCCCTCCAACTCAGCATAATCTATGATTTTATGAGTCCAGCTTAGCTGCTAAGTCATGAGTAAAAAATACTTGATGCAGAGGTGTCCCTGGCAGAGCCAAGCTGAAGAAGCCAATAGACACCAGGACAATGAGCTCTGTGGTGCACCCAGCCCTGAATTCGTGGGACAGATGTTCAGGTCACAGGAACACCGGATGCATGGGTGGAACCTCTAAAACGTGCTGAGTGCCCATTTTGGAGGACGACAGAACTTAATTTTAGCGACCTTCAGATGGGTAGCTGAGGTGGCATTTTGGCTGGAGAGAGATGGACGTGGGTACAAATGTTCCTGCAGGAATGGGTCGAAAGGAGCTCTTCTGAAGATCATGGAATCACAGAATATCCTGAGTTGGAAGGAACTCACAAGGATCATTGACCCAGCTCCCGGCCCTACGTAAGACACTCCAACAACCCCACCCTGTGCATCCCTGAGAGCGTTGTCCAAACACTCCTGGAGCTCTGGCAGCCTTGGGGCTGTGACCATTCCCTGGGGAGCCTGTTCAGTGCCCGACCACTCTCTGGGGGAAGAACCTTTCCCTAATATCCAACCTAAACGCCCCTGGACTCAATTTCATGCCATTGCCTCGGGTTCTGTCATTTCAAACCTTTGCCCATCTCATTTTTACAGTGAGCAGCCCTGCACCACCTACTGCCTTTGGCTGCTTTCCTCTACCAGAGCAAAAGAGATCTAAATTAATTTCTGATGTGAATCCAGCACTTTCTGCAAGAAGGATGTGGATGACACTGACAGGCGGCCTTGGGATCGCATGGGCGGGTACAGGAAAGGAAACAAGACCAAACAGAGAAGAAAAGCAGAAGTCTTGGCTCACCATTTGCCTCAACCCCATGAAACTGCCATGGAAAAAGAGGTTAATACCCAAGCAAGCCAATAGAGTTTCACTCTGAGGGCAGCTCCAAAAAAACCCCTAAGCCTACTGAAACCACAGAATGAGCCCCCTTTCCATCCAGATTCTGCAATGGGTGCAATAAAGTGTTTTAACAGTTCACCAAGATCAGATATTTCAATTCATTTTAAAACTTAATGTATCTTTCTTTAAGAACACATTTTTTAAAAAGGAAATAGATTCAAAAACCCTAAAAAAATTACTTTGAAAATGCAGATCTAGCCTATTATTAAGGGTTTTTAATGCTGAAAATCTCTTTGCAAGTCCTCCCCCGTCCTGAAAGAATTGCTGAAATCAATTCACTTCAGATGCAATAATTTAAGTATTCCAGATTTGCATTTTTGCAGCAGCGAGGAGAGAAAAAGTTCAGTGAAAAAAAAATTTCCTCCACTTCTCAGCACATCACAGATGCATTCAATTCTCTTTTCCCTCAATAAAATAGCTCTTCAAAACACTTCCTGACCTGGCACCCTTGGATTGCTTTGCAAGACATAAAATTGAAGAATTACTGAAGATCTTGGTGGATCAGCTCCTTAAATAAGAAGGAAGATTTGCTACTGAAGCAGTTTTTGCTGTGACCATTTTCTACTTCTGCTGGGTTTCGGTCAAGTCCTTTCTAGCTCATATTTTGAAATAATTTGCGGCTTTGCTGCTAAGAGGAGGTAAGAAGACAACTCAGAACCAACGTGCTGTGCTATAAAGAGCACTGAAACCATGAACAAGGTCTCTCTCAGAGGCAGAAGGTGGAGGCTATGGCCACCATCCTCTATAACGCGGTGGCCAAACTCTGGCTGCCCCACCCCTGGAAGTGTTCAAGGCCAGGTTGGATGAATCTTGGAGCAACCTGGTCTAGTGGAAGGTGTCCCTGCTCATGGCTTTAAGGTCCCTTCCAATCAAATCCAAACCATTGTGTGATTCCATTATTCCAGCACTGCTGTCCCCGTGAAGAGCTGGAGAGCCCAGAGCAAGAAGCATCGTGGTTCCTGCTGGGCAGTGAAGCAGATGTTGGGTTTGCCTGTTGCTTCCTCGCTGAAGAACTAGGAATATCCTACTGGCAGTGTTCAGACCCATTCCAGTCCTGATCTTTGATGGATACCAGGCTGTATTTGTGCACTGAGGACTCTCTCAAGCACTCTGGTCCGTGTAAAAGGTCCTTGAGGGAAGGTGAAAAACCCCCAGGAGCAGCCGGGCTCCCTCTCTGAGGTGAGGTGCTGATGTTGGTGCCGGTCTGTCATAAAACCTCTCACACCCAAAGGAGCTGTAGGTGCCTCCTTCTCCTGGCCCCATCCTCCTCCTTCCTCACTCCATGCATCCCACCTCCCTGTCTTGGACCTTGTCCAGGTCCCAGTCTCGAGCACAGCTGGTGTGGCCAAATTGTCTTGGAAATATCTGTTCCCTGCCAGCCCAGGACAGACCGACAACAAGTCTGGGAGCTCTGTGGTCCTGCGATTTATCCCTAAGTGAGGGGTACACGTTTCAGGAAAGAGACTGAAGCCCACTGGCTTATTTTAGGATCTCCTGCTGCAATCCAAGCCAGCTTTCCATTTCCATTACAACTTATATCTGCCCTAAATCTACCATTTTTCTTAGGCCATGATTTGCAGGTGAACCTGGCCCAAGCAAACGTACCAAGCAGAAAATCCATCTGTTCCAGGCCTTTCTGAAGAGCTGGGACAGTCCATGGGAGAAGGCTGTGTGAGGCTGGGGGGCAGTGTGGGAGCACACAGATTTCCAGGACCTTGAGTTTAAGCAGACGCAGAAAGTTTTTTGACAGGGAATTAAAAAAAAAATAATAAAGAGAAGAAGATAATAAAAGCTTCTTGCTCGCTCCAGAAGTAGAAAACAGCCTCCTTTTGCCAGAGTGGTCATTCCCTAATCAAAACATCTGTCTGGAGGAAAAATGGCTGCTTACATTGAGCTTTGCATCCCGCTGGAAGCCGACAGATGCTCGGCCAGGCTGCAGGAGGCTGCGGGCCAGGAAACAGAGCCAGGGATCAGGGTCTTGGAGAGGGGAAAAGCAGGAGGGCAGACTGCTTATCCCACCTCCCTTCAACACACTTCCCTCATGAGCTCAGCCCAGGTGTTCCAGCAGCCAAGTGGAATGACTGCTGGGAATGTCTCTGCGGGACTTGGGAGATGTGGGATGCACTGGAATGGCCAAGAAGGAGGAGGGAAGGCACATCTCTTTGGGTACCTGAAGCAACGCCATGATTCGTCAGGTGTGACAGGTTTTATGACAACACTGCCTTTCCTGACAGAGATTCCTGCAGTGCCTGAAATTTCAACCCAAGTTTCAACTCAAACCTCTCTCTGCCCAGTGTTGGTGTGGGCTAAATTGTGGATGGGTCCTGAGTGGGTTGGGGCACAGCAGGGAGAAATCCCCTCTGCAGGCCACCCCATCTGACATCCAAATCCTATGGAAGTGGGCACAGGCTGTGGTCTCTTGGCCAGAATCCCTGAAGCTCCGTTTCACAGCACTTGGAGGACACATCACAGGGATCTGTAGGGATGTGGGGAGGTCCTGGCCCTCCCAGCCCTCAGAACGAGGGAGATGGATGGGCTGTTCCTCCACACCTCTGCATGTGGCCACCCAAACTTCTGCCCTGGGAAAGGCCCTTCCTGGAGGCCCTGCATCCCAGAGGATGACTTTTCCTAGGAAGAGGACAGCATTTTATAGTACCAAGAGGGGAAATGAAGCCAGTGGCAGGCTGGTGCTCAGGAATTCAATTCCTTGGATCGGGTCTCAGAGGGAACGATGCTCCCTCCCACCACCCTCAGCTGAGGCAAGGGGTTATAGGGAAAGATAAACATCTCCAATTCCCCACCTGAACTCTTCCAACTGCATGTCAGGAACAGCTATGGGATGCCAGAGCACTTCCCTACTCATCACAGCTGTGTCCAGCCCCCACCAGCCTTCCCCACACGTAAATCCTCTCTTCCCCTCCAGGCCCTGGGGGACAGGGGAGGATGGGAGTGCCAGGATGTGCACACCTGGCACTTCTTCGTCCTCCCCTCCTTTTGCAGCAGACCAAGGGAACAGCATCCCTGCAAACCATCCCTCGGTGCCGGATCCAGCAGTCGCTGGGAAGTGCCTCCGTCATCACTTTAACCCACAGATTGTGGGGAAAGGAAATAGGACAAGGAGGGATGGGGGAGCGGAGGAAGACGGAGAAAAACCTGCTGGGCTTCTCTCCACCGTCAGGGGAATGTGGGTGGGGGTGGGATGTTCCCGACTTGCCTGCTTCCTACGCTGCTGCTCCGGGGGACACGCTCCGAGGACGCACGAGCCACCGGTCGGACCCATGACAGATGCTCCATGGGGCTGAAGGCCCTTCCTAAATTTTTCTTTTAGAGGACTCTGGCTTCCACCACATCCACACCGTCCATGGGACCAACAGCTTTACACCCCCGGATCGCAGGAGCAGCCTGGTTTTGCAAATGCTTTTAATGGGCTTTCTTTTTTTAATCAGGTCTTTGTGTCAGAACTGACTCTCTTCTCCCCCCCTAAGGATTCCTTGCTCTATTTTGAATGTAAAAATGATCACCTGGGAGGGGGTGGGAGTTGCACTTCCCAGACAACCTGGCCAATGAAAATAGCAGCGAGGAAGGAGAGAATCACAAAGAGAATCCAGACACAAACCCCAGCAAACACCACAGGCTATTAACAGCTGTCATTAAAAACAGTGAAAATCACTGTGAATGGGTTGTGCTTCCACTATGCAAACCACCAAATTTTAGGAAACAGCCCAACAAACTGGCTTTGCCATGATCTTTCCTTCCTGTCACTAAAAAAAGACCTTTTTCTGACGAAACACATCTTCTTCCAGCCAGCCCCATCCCTCTATGAACCTACTCAACCATAGCAGCGTGGTCTAACGAATGAAGACCTGGTGAGGGACTTGTGGGTGGCTCTGAGGAAGTGACTTTCTCATTTTGCCTCAGCACGTTCAATTGAGAGACCGAAACTCTGTCCTGGGAGATGAATGTTGTATAAGAAGCAGGATTTGTTTCTACAGAGGCTTCCCATGGCGGGTGTGTAACAAGCTGGCTCCTCCAGGGTGTTTTTGGTGTATTTTCTTAAGCTGTTGCAGACACGAGGCCCCCAGAAACCACCGTGTAAACCTCTGTGGGTGATTGCATGATGACATCTTTGCGTTGGACGTGGCAGCAGGAGGGAAAAGGACGCTCGGTCTCGGCCAGCTCGAGGCTGGGATGACCTCACATCATTTACACTTCAGCTGCCCCCACTGAGCAGGACAAACACGAGCCGACATCTGCCGGGTGTGAGGCACAAGATAAAGGTCACCCCACGCTGCTGATGTTGTTTACAGGAGGAGAAGCTTCACAGGGCAGATCTGGGCTGAGGTCACGGCAGGAGACCTTTACCAGCCATAGGACACAAGGAGAACAAGAGGGTGGCTGAGGACAAGGTGATGTGTGAGGTGGGGGAGGCTGCTCCAGGGTGCACGTCCTTGGTTTCCATCCCTCTGGAAACATGGGATGGGAATCAGCCTTGGCTCTGCCACTGGGCTCCTGACAAAGGAAGACAACCCCGTGGAGGGCTGCAAGTCCTTGGGAGTCACACTGTGTCCCTAGTCCTGGAGGGTCAGCACAGAATCTCAGAATCTCTAAATCCCAGAATCCTGAAATCCCAGAATAGTTTGGGATTTGAAGGGACTTCTGGAGATCACCCAATCCAACCCTCTTGCTAAAGCAGGATCACCTGTAACAGGTGACAAAGGAACACCTCCAGGTGGGTTTGGAATGTCTTCAGATTGGGAACTCCAGGCCCTCCCTGGGCAGCTGCTCCAGTGCTCTGATACCCTCAACATAAAGAATTTATCCCTCATGGCTGAGATGGAACATTTGTGTTTTAGTTTATGGCCATTTCTCCTCATCCTGTGGCTCGGCACCACGAAAAGAGCCTGTCACCATCCTCTGACACCCTCCAAGCCTGGATGACTCTGAAGACAGCCAGGACAGCCAGCCAGCCCAGCAGGCCTCAGCCAGGTGTGCCTGCTCCTAGAGACACAGAAATGAGGAAGCCCTTGCAGATTTGCCAAACTTCTCCCTTGCCAATTCGCATTTTCCTTTCCCAATTCTCCTCCAGCTAAGGGTAGGGGATGGAGGTGGAGCTGCTCAGGCTTGGGGCTGGGGAAGAAGAGGACAGTGTCAGGTCAGGTGGAGTGCTTTGAGCTTTAGGGCAGGGCCTCATCATTTGGTGGGTGACCTCTCTTTGCTAAATGAGCTTCACTTCCTATCCCTATGAAAAGGGAAGTTGCTCTTTTAGAAAGCTGCTGAGGTGGGAAGGAGGAGCTACCACGAGGTGCAGCAAAGGCTGAGCAGTGAAGTAGCGTCTGCCAAGTCATCCTGGGAACAGGGCGACAGCGTGGCAGCTCCAGACAGAAACCTGCTTCTGGTTTGAGGCACATTCCCACTGCTGACAGCGGGGAACCCCAGCAGCTGCAGCCGCCTGCTGACAAAGGCTCTCTCAGTGATGGCCGCAGCTCAAGCAGCTCAAAAGCAAGAATTGAAAACAAAAATGGTTGGATGTGGTGTGGTTTGCCTACTGCATCCCAAGGAGGTCCTTCTGGTATCTGAGGTATCCTGTGTGTCACCTGGGGCACATCCCTCCATCATTGTGCCTCCTCTGTTTCCTCCAGCCTGGACATCCCATGGCCACGAGATGAGAGCTGGACTCCAGAAGCGCAGACAATTTGCTTACTCAGCCCAGGGATGTCCTCTGGAAGCAGCTGGAGGGAGAACCCTGAGAAAGCTGGTGAGAAAGGGCACTGAAAAGGGAGAAAGTCTCTCATTTGCAGCTCCAAGTCACTCCAGATGGGTTCCATCTGTCCCTGCTCCCCCGGCCTTAAAGCACAGGCTGTGATCTCACCCAGCCAAGCAGGGTCTTTCTGGTGGTGGTTTCCACCCTGTTTCCATACAGCAGCTCCCAGATGTTCTCCAGTGTCTTTGCACGCCCCTACACGAGTGTGAAATCATGGAATTATAGAATCACAAAATGGTTTGGGTTGGAAGGGACCTTAAAGATCATCCAGTTCCACCCCCTGCTATGGGTAGGGACACCTCCCACTATCCCAGGCTGCTCCAAGTCCCATCCAGCCTGGCCTTGGACACTGCCAGGGATCCAGGGGCAGCCACAGCTTCTCTGGGCAGCCTGTGCCAGGGCCTCACCACCCTCACAGGGAAGAATTTCTTCCCAATATCCCATTTAAATCTACTCTCTGTCAGTTTGCAGCCATTCCTGGGAAACAAGGAAACCTCCCTCCAGATGACCCCACAGCCCACCAGGATGACCCCACAGCCAGACTCCTGCCGTGGTGGGCCCTGCACAGCCTCCTTGTGCAGCAATGCCCATCCCACGGCATTTTATCCATTTCACACTGTTGTTCCAGGTGTTCCTGTTGGGATTCCTGCTGCAGAAACAACTCCAGCTTTCGACTGAAATCATCCCAAGAAGGGATGAAGGTACCTCTCCTCTCCCATGTGGCCCCCAGGACTGCTTCCCTATCCTGCTGCTGTAAAAGCAGGGCAGCTCATTTCCTCCAGACATTGTTTTCATGGGCTGGCCTTGCTTTTCTCTTCCCTTTTAGGAATGAGTAGTCTCCTTTACCATCAGAACCTCCCTGTTCCCACTCCTCTAGCACATCAAAAGCTTATTTACAGTGCCTTGTTGCTCCTGGAAGAGGCTGATGCCTTATAACCAACCCTCCAGCCTCCATTTTGAGACTTTTGGGACTCTCTGAGGACTTTCTGAGCTCTGAGGCAGCATCTCAGCTACTACAACAGGCAATATTGGGGTTCCTCTCCCACTCTTAAAAATTCGGTGGCTGCATCCAAACCCCTGGTGGTCCCCATTCTACAGGAGCTGTGGTGGCTCCTGGATTATATTTATCCATATATGTTTATTATGTTTATTTGCAGTCTATCCTGACTTCACTAGCCCTCCTGTTGGGTCTCACATTCCAAGGGACAGGCTGTCCCTTTTCCCCTGATCTGGGGAAAACAGAGGATGTTTCCTGATCCCCTCCCTGTGTTTGGGATGACACTCAGACACAGGCACCAGGTACCAGATCTGGTGCGGGGTGAGGATGGACTCCCTCTTGTTTCACTATCGTGATTTATTATTAATTCCCTCTGGTTTTGCAGGGATATCTCCAGGGACTGGGGTGAAAATGCAGGTTTTGGTTGATGGCAGCTGGGAGATATTCTGTTAGAAAGTGCCACAAAGAGATTTTGTCTGGATCCCGTGAGGAAAAGCCTTTTTTGGACAGAGAAAGTGACTCCTACCCAGACCAGTCCTCCCTGCCAGGCTTCTCCTACACTCACAACTTGACTATTCTTGGCTACTTGCAGCAGCCAAGACTTTGTCTCAATATCATTTCCTTTCTGATGCTTGTAAAGAAAGAAGAAACCCATTACTTTTTAATCCCTTATCCAAAATTAGAAGATTAACTCGATTTTCAGAATTAAAATGATATCGAAACACCCTTATGGTGCTCGAAGGAGACAGAAATGTGGCAGAACAAGGCCGAACCTCGCAACCTTTGTGACACAAAGTCATTATTTACGGCACAGAAGTGATGGGGCTGAGCCACTCTCAGGTTACCTCACACTTGATCGGGTCTGAATTTATTGTTTCAGAGCCAGAAGAAATCTTATTTCCTAAAATTTCTCACTTTGCCACTCTCCCTGGTCTGCCTGGCATCAGCAGTACTGCACTAAAACAACCAGGATTTCCTCTCACCTGGTTAGGACCAGGCTTGTACAGAGTCCCACATTCACAATTCCCTTCCACTCACAGTTATTATTCCTTGGCAGACCACTCAGTGACTTTTAGAATGCTTTTTCCAACTTTTTCACCACCATTTTCAGGGGAAAAAAAAGCATTTAATGGATAATCGCCACCTTTCAAAAGGTTCTGTCGCAGAAACACCACGAATATTGGCACCTTGCACTGGAAAAGAAGAATAAGAACTGTGCAATTTTGCTGCATTAATGTTTCAAGCAGCTGTGGTCTTCTTCCTCTGCTTCTAAAATGGTCAAGGCAAAATATGAAAGAGACAGCCAGGAAAAACTGTCGAGATAAAAGTCAATTTAAAGCTTTCCTATCAACATTATCAATTTCTCTGCATGCTTAGCACAACATCACTTCTCCCTCTTTCCATCACGCGTTGCGGGTGACGCCTTGATTTTTCCACAGGTCAAATTTAACCTCTATTCAAAGCCCACTTCTCAAGCATCATCCTCCCATGGACACATTTTGAGATGTTCTGCCCCAAATTTCATGGTTCCAGGTCGTTCACATAACCCTGGATGCCACCACAGCTCAGGTGTTGGGCAAGAAACTGTCTGGGCTGAAAGAAGTCCGGCAACTCCTCTGCCCACAGCGTTTTGTTATGGTTTTTCTTTCCCACTTCAGGTTTCATGGAGATGAGGGACCTTCCATGAATGAGGAAACACCATCCTGCAGTAAACTGGGACCATGGGGACCTGGGAATGGGGCCAAGCACCTCTTTTGCCTCTTGGCCATAACATCCCTTTATCAAGGAACAAAGAATTTTTCAACCAACATTCATCCACCAAAATCATCCCTGATTCTGCCATCACCAAGGCAGACCAGGCATCCTGGGCACTGAGTAATTTTTCACTCTTCTCTGCTCGTGAAGTAGCAAAGAATTCATTTGTGAGCCACATGTTTACTGTTTCTGCCGTGTCTCCTACGTGCCAGGCACACATGGGACCGCAGGGGTGCTGCTCGCTGCTTTTCGATCAGCAAAACAAATTCCACGGCTTCCAGAGGAGCAGAAATCGTCAGTGGGATTGCATCAGATTTGGAAAATGATTTTATAAGTGTTGAAGTAAATAAATAAAGAGGGGGAAACGCAGGGCGATGATTTGGAAAAGCACATTTCAGGTTCAGGAGCCGCGTGCATTTCACAGGGTGGCAGAAACACAGGACTGGCACCACGAAGGTTGTTAATCTCAGAGACCCCCTAACTTGGACTTCGAAGCTTTCAGTGATGGAAATTCCCACTGTTTCCTATCAGTCTGTCCCAGCCCTCCAATTCCCATTGCCTTAAAATGACTTCCTAACAACCAGCACTGATTTCCTTCACTGAAAGACCCACAACTGCCTGTCCTGCCCGTAGCGGATGTCCCATCCCTGGAAGTGTCCAAGGCCAAGTTGGACAGGGCTTGGAAAAACCTGGGATAGCAGAAGGTGTCCCTGCCCATGGCAGGGAGCTGGAATGAGCTGATCCTTAAGGTGCCTTCTAACCCAAACTATTCCATGATTCCATGGTGGACAGCAAGTTTATTCCCTCCCTCTTTGCTGTGTCTCCAGCAAAAGAAGCAACATCACTTCTTGCAGCAATTCCACACAGTCCACACTTCCCACACCCCTGCTCAACAGTGCCCCTCTCCTTCAGGCATTTATCACTGGGTTTGCGAGTTTGAATAGCCAAGGCCACAACGTTTTTGAAATTAAAACTGATTAACATTAACAAAGACAAAATTGCCCCGTGAAACCACAGGAACATTGTTCTCCTGCTCAGCTGCAGTTTTTTTCTTGGAAAAAATTATAATTAAACCTCATTTTTTTACTTCTACCCAAGGAGCTTCTGTGGTTTGAGCTTGGATTTTGGTGGTGGGGGAGATTTTTTTGGCTGGATACTGTGATGGATTTAAACCTGATACGGAAAACAGGATGACCTGTGAGAAGAAAATGCCTTGTCCATCATGAAATATTGGAATTCTGGTTTACATTCCTATTTATTTTTAAGCAAGAACCGTGACCCTGAATAGCCTGTTTTGTCCAGTGGTGTCCAGTGGTGCAACTGCTCCTTCCACAAGCAGCATCATGACCCCGGGGCTGTAATTTGTTGCCAAGACCTCTGCAAGGGGGAATTTCATCCTTTTTTCATCCCCCCAGCTACTGCTAATCTTGCAATGTGGTGTCAGCCTAACAAAAAAAGCTGACTTGCACCACATGGAATTAGGACATGGATGGAAACTTTGGGGCTGGCGAGGATTCCAGCAGGATTTAGCCCCAGGTGTCCCGAGAGATTTTTTGCCCGGGATAGAACCCCTGCAGGAAATGATTGGCTGCAAAGGAACTCACCCACATGGAGGCAGCGCTTGGTTGCCTCCAGAGGCTCGTGAACCGTGAAGGAGCAGTGAGAAAACTCCTTTTTTAAGACAGATGGGATGGAAAGAATGAGGGGAAGGAAAGAAGGCAAATAATGATGAAGTAACAGCGTGCCCAGGAGCTCCTACTCTGCTCAACACATCCCTGCGATCCCTGTGAAATCCATCCATGTGAATCCCTGTTTCCACACCTGCTTGAGATGACAAAAAAACCTGGGCTGCTCCTGAAAATGTCCTCAAGGCCTTTTCAGATGATGATGTGCCCATCAAGGCACTACAGAGAATTAAGGGTTGAAATGTCAGTCAGGAAGAAAGACAAGAAGCAGAAATAAAGGAGCTGAAAGCCATGTTTGAGATGGACACACAGCCCAAATTATGAGGGAATGGGATGCCCATCCTGGGATATTGTGGGTTTAGTTAAAGGGAGCTGGGAGCACACCATGTCAGCTGAGAGCCTGGGGTATATCAGCATCCCGGAACACCCCACGCTGATTAAGCCAAACATGGGAATTCATTGGAAAAGAAGATGAAGAATAATCAGCAGCACCTTTGCGAAATTTTCACTTAAATATGCCTTGGGTGTTTCTTCCTCCATCAGAAAATTCAGGTTTTGATTTCACAATCCTCACGGGGCAGCAATAGCCCTGTATTGGCAGAACAAAACAAGAATGGGCCAGAAGGGTTTTTTTCACCGACTTTTGGGTACCAATAGAATGAAAATGCTGCAGGAGGTCTGGGAGAAGAAAGCAAAACGTGAACAAGAAGCCCCAAGCTCTGCAGCCCTCAAATCTTCTGGTAAAAATGATTTAAAACCTTGACAGAATGACTGACTGAGCATATTAATGAGGATGCCTGGGCTGCCCTGCAGCTGTCCTTTTTTAATTCCTCATTTCCATCTGCCTTCTCCTTCTCCAGCATGTACCCGAGCAGGGACCACGTGCGTGTGCTCTGCATGCAGCAGGAGCCCTCACTGCCGCCAGTGTCCTGGTTTTGCATCGTTAGAGATCCATAATCAATTAAACACCGGAGCAGCCCGGCACGAGAGGCAAGAAATAGCCCCAAATCATGAGTGGGGTAAGTAAAGCACCTTGAAGAGCACTCAGTGAGGCATCACTGGCCACAAAGCCCTGAGGAAACACCTGAGGAGGTCTGAGATGCAAATACCCCACAACACGGCGCACGCTCTTCTCTCCCAGCAGTGTCACAGCAAGCACGGATATCCTGAAATATCCACGCTCCAACTTAGAGCTCTGGAATTTTGAGCCTGACCTAAATTTTGATCAGGAATGAAAGCTACGGGCTTAGTGCAGATCCTGCAAAGTGACCAGGGTAGAAGCAGCAAGTCCGCTCTTCCTACACCTCTGCTGGAGATTTCCAGCTTTGCCAGAAGCTTTGTCTACAACCAGCGTTAACTTTGCAGTGGTTTTACCAGCTTCAGCAGAGGAGCTGGTGAAAACAAAATATTGCATCCAAGGAGGCCATTTAAACCATCTGCGGGGTGGAAGAAAGCAAAAACCCTCAAAGGTCCCAAATGTACTTCTCCAAATATGGGGAATTAAAGATTTGACCCTTCCCCGCACTGTCCACAGCACCCAAAGGTTGCTGAGGTGGAAGCTGAGCACCCAAACTTCCACCTCTCCTCAGCTCCAGAACTGGGTCCCTGATTTCACTTTCTCTCGTCACTCTCATTCCCAAGAAATTCAGTTGGATGAAATTCATTCAGTCCTTGCTGTCATCTACTTTCACTATTTTTAAGAGAAAAGAAGTTGATCTGTGCCTGAGAGAGAACTCAGTGGGTGAGCATCCAACTTGGAGCATCAGTCCCACCTCAGAGCGTTCCAAATTCCAGCACTGGGAAGCTGCCAGAAGGAAAGACAGACACACCCCCTGTCCTGGTCCACAGCAGCAGTTTGGCTCATTGGACATCCCACCCTAAACCTAAAGGCCTTAATAATCACTGATCAAGAGATGGGCCAAGTCTTTAAATTCCCTAAGGGAATACACCCAGTGGAGCACCAGACAACAAACAGGCAGCAGGAAGGAAGGAAAACTGCTGGAAAATCATTTGCACTTACCTTGAGAGCCTTGTGTTCAGATTAAATCATATCCCACTCGATCTTAGCTGTGCACCAGGGCTGAAAGACCCCTTCCAGATCATCAGCTTAGGACCGTCAGCTCCTTTTGATGAGTTTCAACCCTTGGAGCACGCTGAAAGAAAAATACTAATTCTTCTTCTCGCCGTGTGTTGAGTTGCTGTTGGTGGTTTCCTGTTGCCAGCAGCTGAATGACAAATGGAGCTGGGTTTGTTACACTTAGAGCAGTGGAGGGCTGTCAGTGTGACCACACTTCTCACACACAACTAATATTAGAATGGGGTCTACCTTAGGAGAACCCACAAAGGCTCCTCAGGCTGTAAAAAGTCTGGTCCTGCTGCAAACAGAGCCCCGAGTTGCCCTCATTCAGGCTGGGGTGAGGTGAAAGTCGTCCCCTGGAGCCTCAGGGTATAAAGCTGGTCTAAAAATGGGAGGAGAAATGTGGGTCTGGAGCTGTCTAAATTGGCCCATTCACAGCCCAGAGCAGCCTGGGCCAATAGAAGGGGTGGGGTTATTTATTGCGTGTGTTTAACTTTCAGAGAGCTTATCACCAGTCAGGTTCGAGTCTGAGAAGTTTCCCTTTTTGTAATCAGCTGGGTTACGGGGCTGTAACCTCACTCACTTTCCATCTGAGGTTCTGTTTCCGCTTCAGGTCTCACCTAAAGAGACTGGTCATGTTCTTCCTCCTTTCTTCAACGAGTACAAGACAGCTGATGCCATTTAGGGCATAGGGGGAAGAGGCCAGGAGACAGCTGACAGCACGTCCTGATATCCCTTTATCACTTGTGAGTGAGATTTTGAGAGATCTGCCTTCCCTCTGCTCTGTGCCATTAACTGCTCGTGGTACTGCACCAAGCTCTGCCTGTGCTGAGCACCCAGCACCCACCTGGAGCTGCTGCAGGCGAGGCCCAGCTCAGATCTCACTGCACTGGGGGATTTCAGTGCCTTCCATTCCCAAGGGTCTTTGGGCACCAGAGAATCACAGACTGGCTTGGGTTGGAAGGGGAAATAAAGCTCATCTTGTTCCACCCCCTTGCCATGGGCAGGGACACCCGGGTCCATGGTGCTCCAGGTGCTCCAAGACCAGGGTGTTCCAAGTTCCATCCAGCCTGGCCTTGGACACTTCTAGGAGTCCAGGGGCAGCCACAGCTTCTCTGAGAAACCTGTGCTAGGGCCTCCCCACCCTCCCAGCCAACAGTTCCTTCCCAATATCCCATCTAACCCTACCCTCTGGCAGTGGGAAGCCATTCCCTGTGTCCTGTCCCTCCATCTCTTGTCCCAAGTCCCTCTCCAGCTCTCCTGGAGCCCCTTTAGGCTCTGGAAGGGGCTCTGAGGTCTCCCTGGATCCTTCTCTTCTCCAGGTGAACATCCCCAGCTCTCCCAGCCTGGCTCCAGAGCAGAGGGGCTCCAGCCCTTGGAGCATCTCCATGGTCTCCTCTTCATTCCAGAAGCTCCACGTCCTTCCTATTTTTACCACTCAATGCTCTGAAGCTCCATCATTCTCATTTCCACCCTGCAGTGTCACCTCCTGATCCTGCAGGGTTCTGGATAAAGCCTCTGCATGCTGAGACAAAGAGAAAGGAAAATCAGCCAGAGCTTCATCAAGCAGGACACCAGGGATCCTGCCCGAGACTGGCCGAGCAATGGGACGTTCATCAGCTCTTTTTTGAGATGGGGGATGAAAACCTTATATAAGAGAAGGTTGGATCTTCACTCTTGGTCCTGCAGTTTCAAATATCACCACTGGCTGAGATAACACCCTCCTGCTGATGGATTTCTGCAGGGGGAGTTGTCTGGAGGCAAATTCCAAAGTATGGATCTGTCTGGAATAGTGGACATCGGGAGTGTTGCAAACATTTGATTTTATGGCTCATTCATCAGGCTGAACAAACAGCAAAGCAGAGGAATAGAACAAACCAACACATTTCAAGTGCTGTTCGCATTTTAATGTCCCCAAAAGAGTCAGTTTGATCTAGAAACAGAACAAAATTCCAACTGTTGGTGTGAAAGAAAAAAAAAAAGATAAAAA
Organism: Aleadryas rufinucha; assembly: GCA_013397815.1. Taxonomy (NCBI): domain Eukaryota; kingdom Metazoa; phylum Chordata; class Aves; order Passeriformes; genus Aleadryas; species Aleadryas rufinucha. The sequence continues at coordinate 50,180 of VZTH01015462.1, read as the reverse complement.
TCCAATTACTGGTCTTTCATTTTATTGTCCTGGGTTGAGGAGATTGTCCAGATTCCATTTGTCAAGCCACCAGCTGCTGGGGTAGAGCTGTGGTTCCTGACAATCAGTTACAAATCCAGGAAATTTCACCCAGCTTTTGCTGCAGGAGTGATCAGGAAATGACTCTGGGGTGACAGGGGAGGGAAGCTGCAGCTTGGACTCCACCCTTCATTCACCCCCACTTAAAGCAGGGGTCTAAGATGGGATTTTCTTACCTTTCCCTTCCTCACAAAGCCAAGGAAATAAGTTCAGGGCAATCACAGCAGTTTTAAACTGAACTTTGAGGAGATGATGGTCACTCAAGACCCCTCCAATCCTGTAGTTTTTGGTGATGAAGCCTTCCAGGGTGGACAGGTAAGACTGAAGGGGGAATTTTGATTCACTAGCAATTCTGGAATTAATTTACAACAAATATTTTGAGTGAAAGTGGAACTGAAATCCCTTTTTTTCCAGCAAAGAAGAGAGGTGGAAAAAATATCTGTCAGTCCTGAGATTTTAAATGCTTTTTACTTTTATGGATTGCTGCAATGGATTGGGTTGGTAGCTTTATCAAAGGAAAGCCATTACAAATCAGTCAAAATCTTTGAAAAGGGTCTTGATTTTATTTGGAAATGATTTCTGGTTCTTCAGGTCTTGAGAAACTTTTTTGTGTTGAGGGAGGAATAATTCAGTAACTCAATATACACATTTACAAAGTTAGTTATGGAATCACCAAATGGATTTACTTTTACCTTTGAAAAAAACAAATGGGCTGAAAGTTCCCACCATGACTTTGGCAGGATTTCAGGCAGATTTGTCCTTTGTTTTGCTTTTGATGTTTGATTCACCTGGGAGAAACCCATAGAGAAAATAAAGTAGATACCCTGAGGAAGGAATCTGATCTAGTGGAAGGTGTCCCTGCCCATGGCAGGGAGTTGGAATGAGATGATCTTTAAGGCTCCTTCCAACCCAAACCATTCCATGATTCTGAGAAGACTGAAACAACCCAGTGCCAGGTCCATCAGTGATCCATGGAGAGGAGCAGCCAGGTGACCACAACTGACCTCTGCAGCCCTTGGGGACACGAGGGGACAGCATCACCTGGAGACCTGCTGCCCTCTGGAGGTGCCTCTGCCACGTTCCCAGGCTGATTGGCTCCCAGGTGATCCTCCAGCCGTGCCAGAGCACTTTCCTGGTACAAATCCCTGTGGAGGCAATGGAGGTTGAACCTGGCTGGGAGAGGATGATGATGGTTGGGAGCACCACAGCCTCCTCTTCCCATTCTTGGAAGGCTGAGCCCCAGGGAACCATAGGATCAGAATGGTTTGGGTCAGAAAGGACCTTAAAGACCATTTCATTCCACCCCCTGCCATGGGCAGGGACATCTTCCACTATCCCAGGTTGCTCCAAGCCCCATCCAGCCTGGCCTTGGACACTTCCAGGGATCCAGGGGCAGCCACAGCTTCTCTGGGCAACCTGTGGCAGGGGCTCCCCACCCTCCCAGGGAGGAATTTCTTTCCAATATCTCATCTAAATATACTCTCTTTCAATTTGAACCTTTCCCCCTTTGTCCTGTCACTCCATGTTCTTGTCCCAGCTTTCCTCTAAGTCCACTTCAGGTACTTTAGGAAGTTCTTTATGGGGACTTTGCTTTAGGGGAAAAGCATTTACTTGGGGACTAACTGAGAAGAAACCATTGATGATGCTGTGAGTTTTCAGCACTGGTCCTACAGAATGGCCACACAACCCTGCCAGGAGGTCCAGCGCTCCCATGCTTTGTTAGCAGGATACCTGCAAGGAGAAATCACCCAAATCCAGCAGAAAGGGCAAGAAGAAGAAGGTTCAAATCCAAACTGAATTGAGCTGCTGCTGTTGTGACAGAGGAATGGTAATTTCTGCCCATTTTGGGTGGTAAGAGGTAGTTCAGAAGGTCCAGGTAAGATTTAGGGGACTATAAAGCAGCTTACAGCATTTGTGGTGTTCAGATCAGCACAGGGGTTCCCAAGGAAGTCTGGCTGCCCCATCCCTGGAAGTGGTCAAGGCCAGGTTGGCCAGGGCTTGGATCAGCCTGGAATAGTGGAAGGTGTCCCTGCCCATGGCAGGGGGTGGGATGGGATGGGCTTTAAGGTCCCTTCCAACCCAAACCCTTCCATGGTTCTGTGAATCACCACTACAACAAGCAATTCCCAGCTTGGGCTTTGCAAAACCACATCCCAGCAAGAACCCAGGCTTGGATCCGTGTTTTCCCAAGAATTCAGCACTCCTCTGGAAAAGGTCCTGTGCCCTGGGATGATGTGGGAACTGGCAGTCTCTGGAGCTCTGAGTGCAACAGAAAGGATTCCTTGTAACTGAGAAAAAGAAAAAAACTCTGAGCCATGGGTGTGGACAGTGCTGGTGTTGCACAGGTTGATTTCGACTCATCCCACATAATCTCAGGTGCCCACTGCAGGTGGTTGGTGTTAGAGCATCACCAGTGGGAGCACCACTGTTCTTCAGCAGCTCCTCACCAGATTTTTTGGATGAAAACAACTTACCCAAGATAAATCCGAGCCAAAAAAACATTCAAACCCCACGGACTGGCTTCAGAGGGACGTGGCTGCAGCCTTTCACTGCTATCTTATGGCAGCTCATTTGAAATCCATTACGCAACTGAATTAAAAATAAACATTTACAGAAGAGGGAGCGGGTGACAGTGTGTGGTCTGTTCCTGAACCGAGACAGACTGACAGACAGACAGGCAGACAGGCAGACATCCAGCCTTGGGAGCAACACCTCTGCTGTAAACTCACCCTGCTAGGCCTGGGCTCTGGCCCTGAGGCCAACTGACCCTGTCTGGCCACGTCCCTGCGATTCAGCGCTCCTGGCTATCAAATCCGGGTGGCTGAATCCGACTTGTTTGTCAGGAAGGGGCCCCAGTCTTGGTCATTCCTGAGCCATGTCCTGGGATTGCTCATCCCACAGCAAAACCAGGCCAGGGGATGTGTTTCACCCTGTGCCTGTCTGATCCCTGGCGCTGTTTGGGTTCCCTGACCCAGTTTTGGCTTGGATGAGATGTTGCAGGAAAGGTTGAACCTCCACGTGCTTGATGGACCAGGCTCTGCTCCGTGGGACCCAGAAATAGGATAACAGGAATGGGCAGGAACTGATGCCCTGGAAGTTCCACCTGGATATGAGGAAGAACTTCCCTTGACTGAGCACTGAACAGAGACCAGAGACGGTGTGGAGTCTCCCTCACTGGGGATATTCCAGAATTACCTGGACACGATCCTGTGCTCTGGGATGGCCCTGCCGGAGCAGGGAGGCTGGACCAGTTGTGCCACCGTGATCCCTTCCAATCTGACCCATCCCTGGGATTCTGGGATTCCTTGCTAAGAGCTCCAAGGCAGCTGTAGGTCTCTGTGAGACAGTTTTAACAAGCAGGCAACAGCTCCTCCATCTCCCTTGGCGCCTCTCCATCATCATCAGCCTTCAGGTGCATCCCTGCAGCACAGCAAGAGCTGATCACCAGGCTGAGTTTGCATATGCAGATCTGAAATCTGACAAAAAACGGGTGCTAGAAAGGGAAAAAAAAAAATTAAAATTTGCATTTTCATCAGAAATGTGAAAATGCTGCCCTTCACTCTGAGTCTGCATTGATGCATCCAGGGCACCCCCCTTCTCTGCACTCCAAACTTCCAAACCCTGTATGGGCACAGCCTCTAAATTACTGTGGGGGTCTGGGGTACCCCTGGCATCTGAAGGGAGGTGGGAAATCCCAGCCCTTCCATGCAGAGCTCAGGAAGGGGCTGTAATTCTCTCCCTGTTGCCCACAGTGGGATGGAGGGATGGTTTAGGCACGAGAAGGGAAGGGTGAAAAAAAGAAAAAATAAAAAAGCTGTGGAGGGGTTTCTCTCACAAAAGCTGGATGTGGGAATGTGGGAAGGGGCCTGGGTGGTTGGGGGGTCGCTGGCCAACGCTTAACCCTTCGCAGCACCAGGTCTGCAAATGCGGGTGGTGGCTCCGAGCCACCAGATGGGAGATGTGTGGGGTGCTGTGGGGAGCGGTCCCCAGGCTCTGAGGGGTTAACCTCCAGCTTCTGGTGAAGGAAGGAAACCCCCTCTGTCCCCTGCCTTTGGTTCTGGACCCCACTCAGCCAGCAGCCGGGCACTGCCTCTCTCAGTCCCTCCTCGGAAGCAGCTAAAATGGTTCCCAGCCCCACCGGGGCAGCTGTGGAAGCAACAGGCGCTTTCCCAGCACGAAATTCAGGCACAGGCTGGTTCCTAAGCTGGTTTCTGCCCGGGGATGGATGGTATCAGCAAGCTGGTACCAGCCACGGTGCCCCGAGGCACCACCCTGGGGCTTCCCAGAGATGCTGATGCATCCTTGCAAAATTGCCCTCGGCACACGCAGTGACCCTGGGCAAGCTGTGGCACCTGGAAAACGTTATCCCAAAGCTCTCCCGAGTGCCAGAGGACCCCCAAGCTCCTTGAAGGGCTGATATCCACGGTATGAAACACGAGCAGCAAGGGGACACCAGCCTGGCTGGTGTCGGGAAGAGCCACAGATTCCTTCGGGAGCACAGCAGCTCTCCGGGCATCTCCTGCAAGCCCTGAGGGTACCTGGCCGCCACTGGACCGCTCCATCCCTGTTTTCCACGCCGAAGCATCGCTGATCCTCCTCCCTCTCCTGGGTGCCGGAGGATGTTTAGGACCCAGGCTGTGCAGCTCCTCCCTTCCAGGTCTCTCCAGGGTTATTGCTTGGTGGGAGGTAGGTTCAGGGCTTGGTGGTATGAATGAAAGAGAGAGAGGAAATCGGCAGTGAAAAGCTCAAACTGGAATAGCTCGCCTGTCTCCAGGCAACAGCCCTGACGCAACCGCTGGGGGAAAAAAAAAAGTCCCTTAAATGAAAAAAAAAACCAAAAAAACCACCACATACACAGATTTCTGAAGCGAGACACAGAGGAGGAGGATGAGACAGACTCCTGGAGGCACTGGTGACACCGCTCCGCAAACACCAACTTGGGGACCCGAGGTGGAAGGAAGGAGCCAAGATGTCCGTGCAATCCCCTCTCTGATTGCAGCCCCGGTGAGTTTGCTGCTCGTGGTGGCTTGGGGGGACACAGCCACCCTGGGGACACCCCGCACGGGAGCTGCTGCAGCGCTGCCGGCTGCTGGAGGGGACCCCCGGCTTTCTGAGCGCCCTGGAAAGGGGGAGCAGCAAGGACCAGGTCCCTGCGGAGCAGCGGTGAGGGGTGATGGGGACCCCACCGAGCACCAGTCCAGCACTGGGGTCTGGCGTGCTGGTGCTGCTGCGGTGGGGATGGGGTTTGCAGGGTGTCCCCCCAGCCTCAATCTCCTGCCTCGCCGACATTCCCCGGGGACGGCCGGCACGGTGGCTCCCCAATGATTGGGAACCGGCTCAGGGTCTGAATCCTCCTTCCCGAGGATGTTTGTGGGTTTTGCTCTGAGCTGGGAGCAGCGCCGGGCTCCTCACCCCCTCCGGGAGGATTTTCCCGCACTGGGTGAGGTGTAACAGGGAAGAGGCTGGCCGGGTTTCGGGACAATCACCTGTTGCTCCCTCTGCCCCCAGCCTGAGACGTGCGGGAGCCCTGGAAGGGTTTGTGGGGTTGTGCAGTGCGGACGCGGTGGGATGAGCGCGGTGGCCTCGCAGGGCGTAGCTGCCTCGGGTTTTTGAAGCAGGCACCGTGCGCTGAGCAGAGCAGGTTTCCACCTGCTCAGGGCTGGCCCTCGCATCTCACATTTACACCAAGGAGGGGGGAAAAAAAAACAAACCCAGCCAGAACTTCTTCAGAGCCCTTTATAACAGCTTGGGACTAATTGTTAAAATAATAGCGCCAGCGCACACCCCTCCCAGCACGAGTGTTTGTGCAAGCCCAGCCCGAACGCCCCGGGGTGTTGCACACCAGGGCAGCATCCCCATCCTCCAGCCCGGCCCCGCTCCGGCCCGGGCAGGCTGACACCTCTCCCAGCACGGGCACCTCGCTAAGGACACCCCTCCCTGATTCCCTGCGATGCTTCCCCTGCTATTCCACAGCCCTGCACCCTCCGGAGCTTTTCTACATCGGGGACCTCCGCGGAGCCGGGGGGAAATGGATGGAAATCAAGTTCCTGGCTTCCAGCGAGGAGCCGTGCCCAGCTGATTCCTCCGGCTTTGTCTGCCCATCCCCTGTATCCGAGGAACTCCCCACTTTCCAGCGGGAACGAGCCTGTTTTGGCTGCTGTGGGCTCGCTCTGTGCCAGCCATCATTTCAGCACACGGGGGCTGCTGCTGGCTTTTGCATCGCAGCTCTTCTCTGCTTTCAAATGCCCATGAAAGTCTCCCCCCCACACCCCCTTCATGGGGGGGGTCTGCACACCACAAAAATCCAGCGGAATGGGAAAAATCCGGATTCTCCCGGCCTCCGGGCTCGCAACAGCCCTGCAGCCATTAGGTGTTTGCAAAATGTAGCAGAGACACTGCAGGGAAAAAGGAAAAAAAAATAAAAATAATCATGCTCAGAGCAGCGTAGCCCTTCTGGGGGGAGGGAGAGGAGGGTCTGTTTGCAACCAGCTGATCTTAAATGATATTAAATCCCAAAGTGCAGCTCGGCACTGGGAGAAGACAGGGCTGAGGACAGAGGTTGGACGATCATGGCTCGGATAATTGGATGGGACAGGGGGCATGTAGAGGGGATTAGGGGGTCACCGAGGGGCTGACCCCACTCCCCTGATCATGTTAACTTGGAGCCTGGGGGTCTCCACTGGGAGCTGGCCCTGGCGTTGTCCCTGCAGGGGCTGAGCTCGGTGCTGGGCAGGCTGGAGCTCAGCAAAGCCAAAAAAACCCAAAAAAAAGGTTGTTTTCATTTTTTTTCTCTCTGAAAACACCCCCTTGCATGCTGCATTTGGGGAAAAAATAACTCTCCATAAGAGTCTCCTGGGAAGAGAGCATTTCTCAGCCTGCCCTGGCTCATTGCCAAGGAATCCCAGCCCTTTTCATTACCCTGGGTGCACGGGCACAGAGGTCCCTGCCTCTCCTCGCTGAAACGTGGCCATGCTTGGGGTGGCAGCAGGGAAAATGAGGGGACAACCAGCTGTGCCAAGACACTGATCCTTTGGGGGCATCTCTGGGAACAGGCTGGCCGTGCCACCTCCGAGATTAGGGCCAAAACCTGCCGGGAGCTTGGGGCAGTGCGTGGAGAAGAAATCCTTGCCCATAATCCATGGCTCCACAGACCTCACCAGAACACATCGAGGGTGGACATGGTGGCTTCACCGAGAGCAAACTTGCCTTTGCTTCTGCTCCTTAATCCTTTTCCTCCTCAGAGGAATCCCACCTGGTTTGGGCTGTCGGGTTGAGAGCATTGACCCCGTCCAGCTCCCCAGTTTGCAACTGCTTCCAACTGACTGGAAGACTGGTTTGCTGGAATGCCAAATATTTCTTCGTGCAGGATTTCCACACAAAGCCGGGAAATCTGCTGATCGAGGGGAGCCTGACTGGTCTGAAAATGGAGCTACGAGGGTCCATCTGAAGCAGGCAGCCACCTCAGCCCTGCTCCCTCACCAGGAGCCTTCTGGAGGCTGTGTGGGGGACGCAGGAGGGATGAGGTGTAGTCAGGCAGGAAGGTGCAGATGTGTTTATTGAAACAGGTTCTGACTCTACCCGTGATGCTGGAAATCAGCCAGGGAGAAGTGCCTCGGGGCAGGGAGTGCAAACTGGTCCCCTCTAATCTCATAGAATCACAAAATGGTTTGGGTTGGAAGGGAGATCCCATCCATAAAGCTCATCCTGTTCCACCCCCTGCCATGGGCAGGGACACCTTCCACTATCCCAGGTTTTTCCAAGCCCCATCTGACCTGGCCTTAGACACTTCCAGGGATGGGGCAGCCATCTCTGCTCTCCTCCACTCCTCTGACGGGTTTTCTGCAGCTCCCACTGCTCTCCCCTCCTCCCTTGCAGTGTTTAGGGCTCTTTTTGGAGGCCATTTGGGCAGAAGGATGGGCCAGGGCAAACCCTCGTCCTGCTCCAGGCCATATGTGAATGGAATGCCCCTCTTTTTCCCTTTTCCCTGTTTTTCTCATCCTTCCACGGGGAAAGGAACAAGCTCACAGCACAGGAGTGTGGCCAGAAGGCCTCCATGGGCACCGTGTCCAGTGGCACTGAGGCCTCTGCCGTGATTCCTCCAGCATGGGCAGAGCCCTTTCCATCCTGTCCCGACCATGCTGAGCAGGCAGAGAGCATCTGATCCTGACAGCACCAATTCCAGCCCTGGAGCATGTCCTGGCTTCAGGATCAGGCAGCTCTTCATGGTGCTGGAGTCTCATCCTTTTCAAAGGAGGGAGGATGAAGGTCACTTTGGGTCCAGGCTGCTTTTCTGCAGGAGAGGATTTCGGCTGCTACAGAAAAGGATTGGGTGGGTAAACACTGAATGATAAAATCCAGGGAAACCAGCTCTCCTTTGAGTGGGGTGGCCAGGGATTTGTTCTCCACCTCTGCAGGACCCCTGTGCAGAGCAGAAAGATGGGGGGAGAACTCTGGCAGGGGACCCCAGGGGGACAAATCTGGAGGAATGTGGTGAGCTGACCCCAGCTCACGAAATCCACACAGCACAGCAGCTCCTCTCCTGACAGAGCTCATTCTGGCATGGAGAAAGGAATGATTGGTGTGCAGCCACCCTGAAAGGGAGCCACCAGCTCCAGGGAGCTGCAGTGTTGATCCTGATGGGTCTCTCCTTCCCTCACCCCGTTCCTGAGGCCTCTGAGTCTCTGCTGCCCTCAGGATGCTCCGGAGCATCCATCCAGCCCTGTGAGCAGCTGGAGTCCTCCCTTACTCCATCGCTATGGCAACCCCTTCTCACAGGCATCTCCTCCTCTCTGCCCCTCTCCCAGCCTGCTGCAGACACCCAGGGGGAGTCAGAGACCTCCAGGGGGGTCGGTCATCCCCACCCCCTCCCCGTGTCATTGCTGTGCCAAGGAGGGAAGCAAACACAGCTCTGCCAGCACACCAGGCACTGTCCCCCCTGCCTCTCGCTCCACCTCGGTGCTCCTTCATCCCACCTTTTCAGGCTCAGGATCCTCCTGTCCCACTGGGAGAGCTGTATGGTGATGTTGGCAAGTCGGATTTGCTCCAGGGGTTTCCTCTGTAGGATCAGGGGGTGTCTGCACGGCCCAGGGTGATCCCTGTGCAAACCTTCGGAGAAAATGGTTAGGGGAACCACATCCCAAACTCCATGGATCGTAGGGCATGTCCCTGCACTGACTGGAGTGAGGGCATGGGCACCCAGATGAGACTGGAGACACCAGAGGTGAATTCTTTACATCCCTGGAAGTTCTCAGGGCTTTTTCCCCGAAGGCCTGTTGCATGGACCGACTTCTCAGTGAGAGGGAAACTGAGGCACAAAGCAGCTGAGATGCTTTTTGAAGGTCACTCACAGGCTGAACCATCGCCTCTGCCCTGTTTGCTCCATGCCAGAAGTGCCATCCGTGGTCTGTGTGGCCAAGAGGGCTTCTGTCAGCTGGGGTTTTGTCTCATACCGAGGCTTTTTTGTCTTCCCAGCCTCCAGAGGAGCAGAATTCCTCTAACACAGGCTCCTGCAGCCACTGCTGCTCCTCTGCAATAGGAAATGGTGTTACAGGAACCCACAGCCCCCCAGGAATAGTGAAGGAAGAAGGATAATTTGCTCCCCACACCTCCACCTTAGCTAATTGCTGAACTCCCGTTTTAACACTCCTGTTAATTCTCCATCCCAGACTGGTGCTCCTGCTGATCCCTCGGGGTAGGTCAGTTGACTTTTCCAATGGAAACCCAACCCAAGAAAGAAATTAAAGGGTTTTTTGTTGTTGTCTCAGTGACCTGTTGTGTCCTGTGCATTCAGGATTTATCTAAAGGAAGAGGGGGAACCCCTGAGCAAAGGTTCTTAGTGAGGTGTGAGCAACCCCCCCGCCCGTTTTTGGGGCTGAACTCGTTACCTCTAATTAGGGGTGGCAGGATCTCCCTGTGGCAAGTGTGATAATGAGACAAATCAAGGATTAATCACTTAAATCCCCTCACACAGGCCAGCCCAGGGGGAGCCAAGCCTAGGGCAGGGAGACTGGGAGAGTGTGGATTTGAGCCAGAGGCAGGTTTGTTCCTGGGAATTTGGTAACTCTCCAGCACCGAAGGGTTTGTGTTACAGCACAGGGGTGTTTTTCACACGCTTACAACTTTCAGATCTCTTTCTCCACAGCAGGTCTTTGATCCAAGTCCAAGATATTGATAGGAAATTAGAGGTGGCTCCAGTCTGTCACTTCAGGGATTGGACAGGCTGGGGAGCAGAGCTGCTTTATTTAGGGGGTGTCCCCGCAGAGGGAACGAGACGTTCCGTGTCACACCAGAGAGAAAGGGAAGGATGGGCTGAATCCATGCTGCTTTTAGGGTGGAAAAACCAAACCTCCTCCAAAGCTGCTGGGAGCTGTGGTGACAGGGAGGGGGAGATGACAGCAGGGTAGTGACAAAGGGGATGCTCCAAGCTGCTGTCCTGCTTTCATGGTCCAATGCTCTAAATGTTAACTGGGCTGTGGCCAGGGCTCAAATACCAGGGGCCTTTCCCACCCTGAGGATTCCATGCACGCTGAAGAGCAGGACAAAAGGGTTTGTGTGGGGCTCTGCTTTGTAGCTGTGGCGTTCAGAAAACGATAAAAATATGATCTTGGCTGGGGATTAGCAAACCCAGCAGCCCAGTGTGGAACTGCAGCAGGCTCTCGGACTGCTGGGTTTGGGCCACCCTCAGCAATCTCCACAGAGGCCTCACAGGACAGAAGGAAAAAACCTCAGAAGTGAAGTCTTTAAAGTCATTACTTGTTTTCCTTTATTGATTTGAGGAGGCTGGAGCTGGAAGAAAGGTAAATTCATCGACGTGCCCTGAGCCCTGCAGGGCAGCCCACTGATTTCCCCTCTCTTTTTCAAACAGAAGAAGGAAAATTGTTGCTGTTCCAGGCACGAGAGCAGTTGGCTTCAACCTGACAGAGTGTCTGTGAAGGCTCCCTCTCCCGTAAAACTCTCATTAACATAAATAGGAGCAGGAAGGAGACCACAACATGACTAATCCTCCACCCCCACACTGTCTGTGTGTACACTATCAACTCCTCGTTCAGCTCATGTGCCCCCACACAATCGTTGGGATAAATCTTGCTCTCTCTCTCTCTCTCTCGGTGTTTATTTTAAATTGAATCTTCTTACTGAAAAGGTTGGAGAGGCGTAATTATGGTCTGGATTTCAGAGCTGCACATGCCTTTGTGGAAATGGAAGGGAGAAGAATGGCTGGGTAACTCTAGGAAGCTGCACACATCCTGCCTGGTTTTCCAGGCATCTCACCAGGCAGGCAAAAAAGTATTTTGTTTTGTGCCTGGCGTTCAGAGAGGAGCTCTGGATCTATTCCTAGCTCAGCTATAGATGAGCACACGACCTTGAGAACGTCTCTTATCTGATCCTGCTGGCAAATGAATGCAGAAGCTGCCTGAGCTTAACTCTTGAGGAGTTGTTCGAGTCCTCTGCCCCTCCAGGTGCTGGGGTTTGTCAGAGCAGCTTTGGGCACAGCTTCCATGAGTGCTGACAGGAGCAGAAGTGGGGAGGAAGCTCCTGGCTTCTCTGTGCTGCTGCTCCTGAGGGGTGTTACAAGGGACCATTCCCACTGGATAAACTGGACATAGCCAGTGAGGGAAACCACAAGTTCGAGTCTCCCTGGGTATCTGAACCCAAACCATGCCAGCAGCCCAGTCAGCTCCTCACGTGGCTGGGACCCTGTTCCTGATTGGAGCCAGCAGGTCAGGAGGGAGCTGGATCCTAAGGCTGCATCTTCAGCAAACCCAGAACTAAACCCAGATCTGTGAAACTGGAGGGGGGTGTGGCATGGGGAAGAATAAATCCCTTTTTCCAGTTCTCCTTTTGACTCAAACCCTTGAGAGAAGCTTGGGTTCACAGAATCCCAGAATGGTTTGGGTTGGAAGGGACCTTAAAGATCATCCTGTCCCACCCCTTGCCATGGGCAGGGACACCTTCCACTATCCCAGGGTGCTCCAAGCCCCATCCAGCCTGGCCTTGGACACTTGCAGGGATCCAGGGGCAGCCACAGCTTCTCTGGGCAACCTGTGCCAGGGCCTCACCATCCCCACAGGGAAGGATTTCTTCCTAATATTTCATCCAAACTTCTCCTCTTTCAGGTTGTCTTATTTGATTTGCCCAAATGGGCAAATGGGGGTTTGCCAGGCAGCAAATCAGCAAAACCAGACAGCCCAACATCCAGCAGCAGCCACTGGTATTTCCAGAGAATGCTGGGGTCTGGGAATGTGTCCTGGCCTCCTTGGACACCCTTCCACAGCCCCTTAAGTTAAGATTGGAGGTGTGGGTAACCAGAGCTTTGCTAAAAGCCAGAGCCTGTCTGTTCCTGCCCCAAAGCACTCAGATAACCCAGGTGAGGTCACCCTCCCCAGCAGCACCCTGGCACCGAGCCTCTCCCAAAGCCCTCACTCCCCTGCTCCAGCAAGAGCTGTCTCTCTTTCCTCACTCCCTTTTCCTTCTCAAAACCAATCCTTTATTTTCCTTCTAGGTGCTCATCCAAGGCTGGTTTGCTGCTTGAGCAGGGGCCCACACCTCAGCTGTCCTCTAGGGAGCTGTGTGGGGCACCTCGTGACACCTGGTCAAGCCCTGAGGGCTCTCATCCCCGTCCCTGGCCCTTTCCAGCCCACCTCTATGCCTCTGGACTCCCAGAGAGGATGTCTGTCCCCCAGATCCAAATAGAAGAGGCGCTGGACAGCACGGGTGCTGGCTCTGGGGGGGTTCCTCCTCCCGATGATCACCTGAGGACCCTCAAGGCATTGACAGAGAAGCTGAGACTGGAGACCAGGCGCCCTTCCTACTTGGAATGGAAGGCAAAGCTGGAGGAGCAGGCATGGAAAAGCCCCCAGCCCGAGGGAGACGGGGAGGACGAGGCCACCAAGGCCAAAAAGACCCCGGGGGAGACTGTCCCCATGAGGAAGGTGCAGCTGCACCTCAACGGGAGCCCTGCCCAGGACAAGGGGACTGTCACCTCAGGGAGAATTGGTGGCTTTGAGAGCATCGACGAGGCTCTGACGTGGCTCAGGAAGGAGCTGGTAAGTGATTGCCTGTCCCTGTTAGCACAAAATTTCAAGGGGGATAAAAATGAAAGAGTGGGGGGGAAGCTCTTTGTTCCTGCCTGCCTTCAGCCCCAGGTGGAAAGGCAACAATCAGTCATTGTGTTTTCCACCAGTCATGGTGTTTTCCATCAGTCATCGTGTTTTCCATCAGTCATTGTGTTTTCCACACCTGGCTCTTCCAGGTCCATCCTCTGTTGCCTTTTTCTCGATTTAAATCCAGTCTCCATTTCAGTCATCCTCCCATCGCAGCCTCGGGCCCTGTCTCACACATCTGGTTATTTCTGGACATTTCACAGAGAAAAGACAAAAATACTTTGAATTTTCTAGGAATGTGTGCTAGGAAAATCCAGAGAGCCAGGGCACAGTGCCTGGAATTCACCTTTTCTCTGTCACTTTGCTATCATGGCCTTTGGCACAAATTTATCCTGGGCCTGACCCAGCTCCCAGCCAAGCTCAGGAGTCAGCACAGCCTGGGGATAATTCCCAGGAGGATGCCCCAAGTCTGACAGAGTTCAAGAAATGTTTGGAAAATGCTCTCAGGCTCGTAGAGTGATTTTGGGGTTGTCCTGTGCAGGGCCAGGAGCTGGACTCGATGATTCTTGTGGGTCCCTTGCAGCTCAGGGTATTCCATGATTTTCTGGAGGTGGATAGGATGGACATGTCCCTGTCAGGGCAGCTGAATTCAGGGCTGGAGAACGAGTCCAGGTGCTCTTCACAAGAGTAGAAGCAACCAGACACCAAAAGCACACTTCCCAGTGATCCTCCCCTTCTCCTCACTGGCATGAAAAGTCTTTATTATTTGGCCCAAATTTCTGGAAGTGACTCACGACACGTGGCTTTGTTTCTGTTGCCCAGTTGGAATTTTGCCTGTGAGTCCCAGCAGGAATATTTGCAGCAGGGGCTGGGACATCACTCGTGGCCAACACTTGTGAAAATGTTCCTGTGCAGGCGCTTTGTTTTTGAGAAGCACTGAAATCTTTGAGGAGAACTTCTGACAGCAATGAATAACAGTTTCAAAGATTTCTTTGTGACTTTTGCTTCAGGTAATGTTGGTTTGTCAACTTTCTGTTGCTGCATTCACCCAACTCCACTGAGGCCCTGAAAATTTATTTACAGAGGTGGTTCTGGGTGCTGCACTTTGGTGACTTCGTTTCTCAGGATTGTGGCTTTTGGGAATTCAAGACTATTGAGAAGAACTTTGAGATGATATCCTACAACCCCTCAGTGCTCTGGAGAACCTCAGCTCCAGATGTGTGACCTGAATCTGGGTGCAATCCTAAGTTCACACTTGATGTAAACCCCGAATCTCAAGATGCCCCAAGAGAGTAAGAAGCAGATTTTCCTTCTCAGAACCCTGGATTTCAAAAGATTTGGGGTTTTCTTTCAATCTCTGCCCATGATGGAAGTTTAAATTGCCTCAGAGTCTGATTCTACCCCTTAGACTGGGGTGTGGTATCTAAACCACCATCTGTCAAAAACTAAAAGTTTAAATTAAAGAAGAGAAAAGGCCAAGCAAACCCTAATTGTTCCTCACTTTCCATTTTCCAGCCACTTAATTATACCAGTCTTTGCTGGATCTGGACGTGACCGGTAATTTAGAACAATTTCCCCAAAAGAGAGAGCAATTTTTTGACTGCCCACAGGGCGAAGGAGCTGTGCTGGAGGCACGAGTGTGGGTAAGAGCTGCCAGCAGGCAGAGGGAGCACGGCCAGGCCACCCCATCACAGGGTGCTGGAACCAAAAGGTGCATTTCACATTACATTTCAAGGGTGAAATCCAGTTTCTTGTCAAATAAAGGAACAAGCTTCCAAACATCCCAACACAGCCAGGATTTTTCCTTGTTTTCGCTCGTGTTGTGGTAGGAAAGCCATCAGGAAGGTTCCATAGCAGCATGAAGCCCAGAAACCAACCAGATCCTGGGCTGATCCCCAGCAGGGGAGGGGGGATTCTGCCCCTCTGCCCCACTCAGGTGAGACCCCACCTGCAGAGCTGCTCCAGATCTGGGATCCAACATCAGAAGGACGTGGAGCTGCTGGAGAGAGTCCAGAGGAGGCACCAGGATGATCAGAGGGATGGAGCAGCTCTGCTGGGAGGAAAGGCTGAGAGAGCTGGCATTGTTCAGCCTGGAGAAGGCTTCAGGATGACCTAATTGTGGTCTTCCACAAGTTCCTGAAGGGAGCCTACAGGAAAGATGGAGAGGGACTTTGGACAAAGGCCTGGAGGGACAGGACAAGGGGGAATGGTTTCCCACTGCCAGAGGGCAGGGAGAGATGGGATATTGGGAAGGAATTGTTGGCTGTGAGGGTGGTGAGACCCTGGCACAGGGTGCCCAGAGAAGCTGTGGCTGCCCCTGGATCCCTGGAAGTGTCCAAGGCCAGGCTGGACAGGGCTTGGAGCAACCTGGGATAGTGGAAGGTGTCCCTGCCCATGGCAGGGGGTGGAACTGGATGATCTTTAAGGTCCCTTCCAACCCAAACCATTCCATGATTCTGTGATTCCATGATATGATTATTTAGGGTCTGCAAGATTCATCTATCCAATGAAAGGGCAGAATCTGGTGAATGTGGAGGTTGTCTCCATGCAGGAAAGAAGTGCATCAGCCGTGTCCCTAGGGAATGAAGTGCAGACTGTGCAGCTCCATCACCCCCAGCCCTCAGCACAGCTCCCAGCGTGTTCAGGCTGGGTTGTTTCAACAGCATCACCCTGGAATGGTTCTGGCTTGTCCCAGGGAGCATCCTGCCAAGCACTTGGAGCTTCAGGAGTTTGCACATGCTGGGGACTGTTCCCAACAGGCAATTGGTACAGGACCACCCAGTTTTGGATTTAACTCCATCCCAGCCAAAAGCAGCACAGGCAGGAGAGTAAATTTAGTGCTGTCATAGAAGGGTTTAGGTTGGGAAAGCCCTCTAAGGTCATTGAGTCCAACCACTCCTCAGCTCTGCCAAGGCCACCACTGACCCATGTCCCCAAGTGCCACATCCACACGGATTTTCAATCCCTCCAGGGATGGGGATTCTTCCACTGCACTGGGCAGCTGTGCCAGGGCTCGACAATCCTTTTGCTCAAGAAATTTTTCCTAATATTCAATTTAAACCTCTCTTGGCGCAACTTGAGGCCATTTCCCCTTGCCCTATCTCTTGTTACTCCCAATCCACACGAAAGTCATCATCTGACACTGCAAGGAATTTTCCTCCGTGTCTCCAGAGTCTGCTCAGGTTTGGCTTCAGCCAGGTTCAGGCTGCTCACGTTCAGAAGTGAAGCAAAAGACAAACCCAAGGTTTTGTTGTCCATCTGCTTTTCTTGGCCCGTCACCTGCCATGACCTGCCCCTGGCCCTGGTTCTGCACACCAGGCCCTGGCCCTGGTTTGTAGGACTGACATAAGCCCACGGAGCCTCAGCCAGCCACGTCAGCTGGGCCCTGCTGAGAGCCTGGCCCCGAGAAGCTGATTTATTCAGACATGCAAACTGCTCTTGTTTTTGTGCCGAGAGGCTCTGTGGAGGTGTGGGAGCAAATTGCATCTCTCAGTGTGTGCTGAGCTGCCCTGGGGCTGGAGCATTTCCCTCCCCAGCTCCTCCTGCCTCTCCTTTGCCCTTGTGTTTGCCTTTGCACTGTCAAGTGTGGCAGCTCCTCATCCACGCTGAGAGCAAAACCATCACCAGCCTGGGGATGGTGACAGACTCGAGGACTGGAGGGGTCTCACTTTGCTCTTTGTTTTTGAAATTTGCCAGGTTTTACAAGTTTTAAAATGAAGCACTCAAAGTCCTCTCCCTCTCAAGTATGGCTGAAGTACAAACCTTTGAACAGGCACATCTTAGAACAGTTGTAACTTTGTCCCATTAGGAAAATGAGTTTTCTGTCTCAAATTCACTAGTTTGGCACTCAGGTCTGAGGGGTGTGAGCCAGAATGCAGGAACGACTTGAAAAGGGACACAAATGTCTGATGGTCCCTCCTGGGAAATCATAAACCACCAGTGTGTCCTGTTGATCAGACATTTATTATTACATATTAAGCACTATTATTATGATTTGGGATACTGATATTGGCTGAGCAAGTGCTTGAGTGAATTTAAATAATGATGCAGCACCAAATTTCCTCATTATGAGGGTGGTGAGGCCCTGGCACAGTGTGCCCAGAGAAGCTGTGGCTGCCCCTGGATCCCTGGAAGTGTCCAAGGCCAGGCTGGACAGGGCTTGGAGCAGCCTGGGATGGTGGGAGGTGTCCCTGCCCATGGCAGGGGGTGGCACTGGATGATGTTTAAGGTCCCTTCCAACCCAACCCATTCTGTGACTCTGTGACCTCACTTGGGGCTGTGGGTTGCACCACAAGGGCGTGAGCACCTAAAATTACCCACGACAGGGTGGCATCTGAGCACCTTTGAAAAAGCTCCAAACCAAAACACAGACAATGTGGACGTCTCTGAAGGGTTTGGTGAGGATCTGATGAGCAGCCTGTGCTTCTCTGTGCTTGAACCCAAGTGGCTGCACGCAGGAAAGCACCAATTCACATTTCAGTTTCTTTTGATCTTTTGGAAATAAAAAGGGCTGGCCCTGTGGGAGCAGCTGTTTCTCCACAGACCGTCCCCCTGAGCTTCATGGACCAGGCTGGGACTCCAACCATGGGACTCTTCTCTTTTGGGAAGAGAGGGAAATCTCAGAGAGCTCCACATCTCCTTGCCTTGAGGTGCTCCCTGCTGAAACACCCCCCATAGCAAGGCAGGGAAAAGATGGACTGCTGGAAATGGGACAATTATTCCTGTTCCTGTCTGTTGAAGGCAAAATTGAAGGCAACTGCTTGTAGCTATTTGGGCTGAGCCACCTATACTGGAAAACAGGAAAGAACACATCCAAAGCTTTCTCTCCCTCACCCCCTTTAAACAACCCTGGGAGACTCTGAGGATTAATCCAAGCAGAAAATCCTCCACGGGTTCGTAAGATCCTGTGGTCCAGCTTTGCATTTCAATCCAGCACTTGCTTTTCTGCCAAGAAGGACCTGAGTTCGGTTCCCCCTTCCACCCTGTGGAGTTCAACCCAGCGTCCTGTCCATCCCAACAGCATTCCCCAACCCTGCTGGTGAGGAACAGCTGGAGCTGGGTGTGCGGGAGGAGGCAGAATGTGTTAAAAAGTTGGGTTTTTATGAGCAAGACACACCTAAGGCTCTCCCTGCCCTGGCCATGAGAGGATCAAAGGAAACCAAAAGCCTGGCTTCTGCTGGATGCTCCCCCCGGGTTTCTCCAGGACGCTGCATCCGTGTGTGGGATCCTGCTGCTGGATGAACTGGAGCGTGGAGTTACCTCGTGGTGACCGGCCCTGTGGGTGAACTCTGCCAACCAAAAACCCCACGGCTTCCCGTGATGTGGCCCCTGTAATCCCATTATTCATTCCCAGGCAGCTTTGTGGAGCTCTGCTGGCCTGACAGAGCTGCTTTTAAAGGGACATCACTCATCGCTTCCAGCGACTGTTTGGTCCTCAGCATGGGATGGCGGGAATGGTTTTAGTATTTGTGCAGAGCCTCCGGGAAAGGGAAGGAGAACGAGGATTTCTGGGTTCTGGCTGAAATTCCGCTGAATATGCCGGGAGGGTTTGGCCAGAGCAGTGTTTAATGGGACAACTCTGTGGATGCAGGACAGGGGGTTTGCATCTCAAGCCAAGCCCCAGGGATGAGTGTGGGGAGTGAGAGTTCACGCCCCGCAGAGCAGCCCAACTTTTGTGCTCCACCCTCTGCCTCCCCATGGAGCTGCCTCCACAGGACCTGTCACCAGCCAAGGAACTCCCAAACCCTTGGGAAGACGAGGCAGCCTTCCAAGGAGCACAGGCAGTCACAGCCCTCACCCCATGTGCCATCTCCTCCTTGTGCACATCATCCTCTCACAGAAACATGGAATTGTTAAGGTTGGAAAAGCCCTTAAAGATCATCGAGTCCAACTGTTAGCCCAGCACTGCCAAGGCCACCACTAAACCATGTCCCCAGGTGCCACATCCACATGGTTTTAGTCAACCATTGCCATTTGTTCCTTATCTTTATCTTCTAGGGGGCTTTGCTTTGCAGTTTGCGTGAAACCAAACGGCTTCCTCAAAAGAGAGGGAAAACCAGAACCAGTCAAAAAATGTAAAGCTGGTTTGCAAGAGGCAAAAAGCACCTACAGCTCACACCCCTCTGCACAATGGCCTCATAATTCTCTTTTAAATGCTTTTTTTCTGTTGGCAGCAGAGGCTTTTTTAATCCCACATTCTTCCAAATATTCAATGGAAGCCTTTGTTGGCATTTCTTAGGTAACTTGATACACCGAGAAGAAAGAATGACCCAGGGTCACTTCAATAACACCTGTGATCGCCTCCCTGATAAAAGGTCAGCATTTGTTGTGAGACAGGGAAAAATATCAACAGAATGATTTTTTTTTTTAACTGCATCTCAGGTGGGAGAATAAAAACCTGCCAAGTGGCATTGCTCTGCTGGGGGCACAGGTTATGAAGTCTGAGAGGAAATAGTGGAGTGTTTTTTGAAAAAGTCAAATGGCCCCAACGCTGCCAACAATTTGAGAGAGATTTCCTGAGAGAGAGAGAGAGATTCACTCAGAGATTGGTACAAAGGTGACTTAATCCTCTCCAGACAGCTGAGCTGGAGTCCAGCTGCTGGCTGGGAGCATCAGGCAAGGTCCTTCAGGATGCCTCTGTAGTGTCAGAGAATCACAGAATGGTTTGGATTTGAAGGGTTTAGATAAGATATTAGAAAGGAATTCTTCCCCGTGTGAGTGGTGAGGCTCTGGCACAGGTTCCCATCCCTGGAAGTGTCCAAGGCCAAGCTGGATGGGGCTTGGAGCAACCTGGACTAGTGGAAAGAGTCCCTGCCCATGGCAGGGGGTGGGACTGGATGAGGTTTAAGGTCTCTTCCAACCCAAACCATTCTGGGACTCTCTGATTGCCTGGAGGAAGAGGGATTTTGGCACAAGATAAAGCAACCCTGGGGGTGACTTTGGTTCACACCCTTCTTGCAGCAGCCCTTGTGTCAGGCATGGAAAGGTCTCATGTAGGAATATCAGGGTCTCTGTGGGGTCTCTCAAGGGGAATTTTCCCTCCTCCCTTCCCTTCTGCATCTCCATGCACAAGCCACCAGGCCAGGAATAATTTACTCCCTACCCCCAGAGCTACGTCTGTACCCACAAATTGAGCAGATCATTTTCAGGCCTGGGGGGAAACTGATATGGTCTGATCACATCCGTGCTGCAAAAATCCAGAAAAGGGAAATTTATCCCAAAACCTGGAATCGTAGAGTCCTAGAACTGCCTGAGCTGGAAAGGACCTTTGAGATCATCCTGTTCCACCCCCTTCTGGTGGGCCTGTTTGTCTTTTCTCCCACCACCTTCTTTTCTCTGCAGCTTTTGTGGTTTTGTTGCTTTTCTGTGAGGAGGGAAGCGGCGTGAGAAGTGGGAATTGTCTTGATCTGCTTTTCCAGCCCTGCCTGCTCCTGTTCCCCAGGCTGATTCCCACAAAAGTGCTCACCTCCTTCCTTCACTACCCACAGCATCCTGTGGCAATGGATTTTCTTAATTATGAGTTTGATTTTTTTTTTTTAATAAAAGACCTCTTTTCTTTCATTACTTCTGAATCTTCCACCTTCCCAAGCCAGGTGCCAGGGGACAAAAAAATACCTCCAGAACACTTAGATCATTAGCTTGGAGGTGGTAGTTCTCTCTCCTGTGGGACACCATGGAGGTCCCATCCTGAGAGCCACTTCAGATCACTGAGACAAAATAAGCCACAGGGGAGGTGGAGACTGTCATGGACCAGCTCTGATTTATGCAGGCTGGAAACCCAGGCTGAGTATTTGGGGATCAGTTATTTGGTGTTCTTTTAATTGGTCCTTTCCACCTCTAATTGCTCCGTCACCCTGTGGCTGCTGCCTTATGAGCAAAATTAATTTGGGCTTTGTTTAATGTTGAGATGGAGGCTCTGAAGCCTGACGGATACCCAAGCCAACAGCCTTGGCACGGCTTTAATTCCAGTTTCCTGGTGCTCCTGAAAACACGAGCAGGCACAGACCTTCTCGATTGTGAAAAATTCCCCATCCTGAGCTGGTACTTTTTTGGGATGCATTGCTGGCTTGGAAGATCCCCATCTCCCTCCCAGATGGAGCACCTCTAGATGAGTTCCCAGAATCAGTTAGGTTGGAAAAGACCTTTGAGATTATCAAGTCTAACCTATGACCTAACACCACTTTATCAACTAAACCATGGCACTGAGTGTCCAATCCACTATTTTTTTAAACACCTCCAGGGATGGTGACTCCACCACCTCCCTGGGCAGCCCATTCCATGCCCAATCACTCCTTCTGTGAAGGAATTTTTCCTAATGTCCAGCCTAAACTTCTCCTGGCGCAGCTTAAGGCTGTGTCCTCTTGTCCTGTCGCTGGTTGCCTGGGAAAAGAGCCTGGCCCCCACCTGGCTGCACCCCCCTGTCAGGGAGTTGTGAAGATTGATGAGCTCTCCCCTGAACCTCCTTTTCTCCAGGCTGAGCATTCCCAGCTCTCTCAGCTGCTCCTCGCAGGGCTTGTGCTCCAGACCCTTCACCAGCCTTGCCACCCCTTCTCTGGACGCACTCAAGCACCTCAACATCCTTCCACTCCATGATCTGGTGGCAGCCTCGAGCAGGAGGCGGCAAATTTGCCACTAAAACCCCTCTTCCCTCCCCGCTGCAGGCAGAAATGCGTCTGCAGGACCAGCAGCTGGCCAGGCAGCTCATGCGGCTGCGCAGCGACATCAACAAGCTGAAGATCGAGCAGACGTGCCACCTGCACCAGCGCATGCTCAACGACGCCACCTTCGAGCTGGAGGAGAGGGACGAGCTCGCCGACCTCTTCTGCGACTTCCCCCTCGTCAGCTCCTTCAGCCTCTCCACGCCCCTCAAGCTCATCGGGGTCACCAAGATGAACATCAACTCCCGCCGGTTCTCGCTGTGCTGAACGGGGGGGAAGGATGGGGGAGAAGGAGGGAGGAGGGTCTCTCTGCCCCATGGCTGGGTGAGGAGAGGCCAACGAGGAGCAGAGGGAAGGGGAGCAAACGGGGAACCCGCAGCTGGTCTTGGTGGCAGCGCAGAGGTGGGCACTGGAATGGCCCTGGGGGTCCATGGAGAAGGCAGGACCTGCATGGAGGAGGCCTGGGGAGCGTCCAGACCCAACACGTGCACTCAGCTCCTTCGCCAAGTCCCTTCTCCTCCTCTTCCCCCCACAGGATGCAGCTCGGTGTAGGTGGCCGTGCTCAAAAATCAAAGGAGGGGTGAAAAATCAGCCACAAAGCAAAATCCCTCTTCCCTTCCCCTTCCCCTCCTCCCAGGCTGGAGCAACAATGTCGCTCTCCTCCATGGATGTCTCCTTGGGCACCAACCCTCAGCCTCTGCTGCTCCGAGCGCGGGGTCCGTGGGGCTATTTCAGGTGGGAAGTTGATTTCCAGTGGGAAGGAGCCCTCCCAGCAAGCAAAGGGCAGTGGGTTAAATGGTACCAGCCCAAAGAAGTGGTGAGAAGATGCGTTTGTTGGATTGCTCCATAGAGTCCAGGGCACTACAGCTTCCTTCTGCCTGTGGTATAGATTATGGATCCTCCATGGGCACGTTCAAATAGAGATTCCAGCTGACCAGAAGTCTCCTGTGTGCCCTGGAAGTCATACCCAGAGCAATACACATTTCTGATCCTGTTGGATCCTGTTGTCAGCCCCAAGACACCCTCCCTGCAAAAGGTGAAATGTTGCACCCTAGACACCTCCTGTCAGAGAAATCCCCAGGCTGACACCCTCCAACAGCAGCACCAGCAAATCCTGGATCCTCTGTAGCAACACACATCCATCCGAGAGAGGAATTTCAGGAGGAGAAAAGGGACTTTTGGGTAATGAACTCAAAAAAGGGACTATAAAATTAAAGGGAGAAATATTGCTGTGATGAGCTTTGGACTTGCAGCAACACGGGGGATTCCCTCCCTGCCCAGCAGAATGTGAGATGGATGCTGGATTTTCTTGCCTTTCAGTGCACCCAGCTGCCTGTACCTGGCACGGGGGGCAGAGACCTCTGGTGCTGCCCAGCAAGGGCAGGGACTCCAGAGGCCTTGCCATGGCAGTTTTGGGACACTTGGCACCCAAGACAGCATAGATCAAGCGTGGGTGCCTTCAGGCTCTCCCTCCTGTGCCCACACCACTCCTGACCCTGTCAGAGTGGAACAATCCTGCTCATGGAGTCCCTGCCCATGGCAGGAGGGTTGGAATCAGATGATCTTTAGGGTCCCATCCAACCCCAACCATTCTCCGAACCCAGCCCAACTCTGCTCCTCGCCACGCGCCCGAGCGGGAGCAGCTCGTGGCCGAGCAGACCTGGCTGTGCCCACAGCACCATCCCAAGGCCCGGGGAGGAGCAGGAGGAGCAATCCCACTGCTCTGGAAGCTGTGGCTGTGTCGATGTGCCTGTAGCTGTCTGTGAGCTCTGTGTGTGTGTGTGTCAGTCGCTGTGTGTGCGCATCCGAGCCCGCGGGACGCCTCTCCCGGGAGGCTCCGGGCTGGGTTCACGCCTTTGTTCCGAAACGTGACGGGAACCGGGGTCCGGCGAGACTCCAACGTGCCTGGGAAGATCCAATGAGGCTTCCAGACCTGGGGGGTCCACAGGGGGTTTTAGGTTGGTGCAGAGAAGACAGATAATTTGTGTGCCTCCACAGGTCTCCCTGGGAGGGAGAAATTAAGGGGCTCACAGACGTGTGGGGCTGGGGACTCTGGAGCTGAGATCAGTCCTCCATCCCCCACAACCCCTGGGTGATGCCTCCCCATCCACTCCCAAGCCCCCTGAGTATCTTTCTGCTAAGAAAGGAGGAATTTTAGGCACCAGAGCTTTATCTACACCATCAGCACCATGCCTGGGTGCTGAATCCTGTGCTCCCCAGGCGAGGAAGGTTTATTTTGGGTTGTGACCAGACTGTCACTTGGCCTCTGGACAAGACAACCAGCCACGGTGCCGTTTAGTTTACTAGGAACAGCCTTATTTCCCCATGAACATCTTGGAAAAAAAAAAAACAAAACCAAACCCACCTCATTAAAATTCTTCTTTGTTTACTTTTTTCATAAAAATAAATCCGTTTGTGTCCCACATGTTGATTTTCAGAGGCGTTTTCAATCAGAAGATAGGAATGATGGTTTTTCAGTGAAAATTATGCCTTGGAAAGGGGGATTTTTTTCTCTCTAGGGTCAACTGGAGTCGAGTACAGGGTGGACCTGCCTTTGGGCTGTTGTCTGGTAGCCAAAAGCAGGAGGTTAATTCAAGCACAGTCTTAGGGGGTCTTTACACGTGGCGTTAGAAAATCAGACGTCTGGGTTCCAGACATGTATTTTCTGCATTAAGGGGGATGAGGGAGGGGTGTAACTGCCAGCTGTTTGTCGAAATGCACAATTTTTTAATTATAAAAACTCTGTCTGTATCGATTTGTGCCTCTGGTCTCTCTCTGTGTCGGGGAAGCACCAGGACGGTGCGTTCCAGGATTACAGGTGTGCCGGGTTTGTTCCTGGCAGGTTTTTGTATCCACTCACACCCGCCAGCTTCACCTGCCAGTCCAGGAGAGATGGGAGGAGAGGAGGAAAATCAGGTGGGAGCACTTACAGTGTATTTGGACAAAAATGTATGGGAAAGAAAGCAAAAAACAAACAAACAAAAGAGAGATCACTTTTTATGATGTTTTATGTCATTCAGCCACTGAATAAAAAATAGGTCCAAGCACTTAAAATACAGCAGGTTAGGGAGGAAAAAATAAATAGAAAGAGGTCTGGTTTTTGCTGAATTTTGTTTAAAATAAAGAGTCACCCAAATGTTGGGTCAGCTTTGAGGAACATGAGGAGAGGTCATTGCTCCCACCACAGAATTCCCAGAAAGGAGCCTGCAGGTCTCAGCTGTCCACAAAGAGGTGATTCAAGCCCTTGAGTGCTGGTTCCTCTCCTGGGGCTTAGAGCCACATTCACTTCCCCAGATTCCTGGAGAGAAAAGCTGGTGGAAATCAAGGTTGGTCCTTCTGAGGTCCATCCTGAAAATGCCTTTTCGTGGACCGACAAATCAAAGCTACATCTCCATCTGGAGCACCAGTGGCTGCTGCTCCATCTCTTGGAAGCAGGAATCTTCTGGGCACGGATTCAAGTGTTGTCCTCAGCCACCCAGTGAGACACGTTCCTTGTGAAATGGAAGAGCCAGTTTGAGACTAATCCATGGGAATAATTAACTGCATTTTTAATTTAGGTGGTCAGACTGGAGGACCACGGATTTTTCCAGGCTATCTGGAAGATAAAATTTCAGATTATTTTTTCGTGCCCCCAAAAGCTCAGTGCAAATTTTTGAGGGGGAGAGGGGGGAAAATCAGTGCAGCATTTTAATTGGATAAATTTTGCTTTTACTCGCAACTTAAATACTTCACCCAGAATTCTTTGCTTAGGAGGAAATCCTTCTCTGTGAGGGTGGGGAGGCCCTGGCACAGGGTGCCCAGAGAAGCTGTGGCTGCCCCTGGATCCCTGGAAGTGTCCAAGGCCAGGCTGGATGGGGTTTGGAGCAACCTGGGATAGTGGGAGGTGTCCCTGCCCATGGCAGGGGGTGGGACTGGATAATTTTTAAGGTCCCTTCCAATCCAAACCATTCTGGGATTCTGCAAAAATAGCTCTAAAAATCTCAAATTACAGCTGAGACATTAACACTTCATTTTCATTCAAACATTGTTTTGCTATTAACAGTCAAAAAATTTTCCTTGGAAGAGCCTTAATAAAACTTCTCCACTTTCTCTTTTTCAGCTAGACCCACTCCCTGACGTTTTAGTCAGCCCAAAGCCCTACCTTTTCAGCATGGAGAAATCAGTTAAAAATTAATTGGCCCAGATTTCTTTTTTCTTTTTACTTCCTTTGGGTCAATTAAGAGGAAGCACAAACCAATTTTGCACATTTTACCTCACAATCAGCTAGCTGCTTTTCCTGGCATGGGCTGCCATGACCCAGTAATGGACAGGACCTTGCTCCTCTGTCACAGCCCCAAAGCAGAAGTGATGAAAAGGGTCATTGTTCCCGGGAAAAGCGTCTCATTCCTCACTCTTTTGGCACTGGGAAGTGCTATCCCATAACCAGTGAGTGATTCGAGGCCTCCCACAGTCACCCCCATAAAACCTTAATTAAATTCGGTGGAGACGCGGTCACAGAAATGCCACACCGGCTCCCCTTGCACCAGGAAAGCCAAGGAATGACACATTTAAGGACTTAAAAGCTGAATTTTCAGACTGACTCTGCTGCACAGGATTTCAGCTATCACAGTTTAACCTTTTTTATAGATACAGACGATGTGGATATGGATATATACGGGAAGAAATCCCAGCTGGAGTATTCCCAGCACCTCGTGGGTTTATTTCACAGCCTGACGCTGTCAGCTGAGTGGGTTTTCCTTCAGATCAAGGCAGACAGGAGGAGGGAGAAGGGAAAAAACAAGGGATTGCAAGGAGGAGGTGGCAGGCTCCACTCCAGAACCGGAGCCAGACTCGCTTCCCCCGCTGCACGTTTTACAACCGAGGGTTGTGTCTGAGGGGATGCACTCGTGACACCCCAAAACCCCGGGAGAAACCACCCCTCTGGCATCACTCATAAACCAGATGGTGGCCAGAGGAGCCATGCAGCAGCTCCAAGGAGAAGCAGCACCCAAAGGTGTGCAAACCACCCCTAAAATCCTCTCTCATCTCCCTGTGACCTCTGGAAAATCTGGGAAGCTGATTGGCACCAGCACTTCCCTCCCCTCTCCAGGCACGGGGCACTCCTGAGTCCTGGATGATCACACTCCTGGGAGCCTCAGATTCCAATGGTTGGGAAGTTAAGGTGAGATGTAAATGTGGAATTTAAGGTAAGCAATTATCAAATTTGGGGAAAACTCCTGATTTCAGCCTTTCATCTTTTCAATCTATTTTACGAAGAAGGATCAAGAAACTGCCTTCATTCACCCATCATTCAGAGCAGCCAAGACCTGGGCTGGCCCCATCCTTGCAGAAGGTGGGCATTACAGAGTCCTTGTGGTCAGACAAACCATTCTGGTCACCACTGCCCTCAGCACCCAAATGTGCTTTGAAATGCTCTGGGGCAGCCACTGAGAGGGCGGCTTTTTGCAGTGCCAAAGCTGTGGCCTCCCATCCCTGCAAGTGTCCAAGACCAGGCTGGACAGGGCTTGCAGCAACCTGGGATAGTGGGAGGTGGAGGTTGGAATGAGATAATCTTTATTTTCCCTTCCAACCCAATCCATTCTGTGATTCCATGAGGATGCTCAGAGCTTCGCCACTGCTCCTTCCCCCAACCCCCCTCTCCCCTGTGGCTGTCTCAGCTCCCCCCCAGAGGGGGATGAGAGGGAGGAGGGAGGTTATTACACAATGTTTTTGTTCCACTGACAATTTCCCTCTGCCAGTTGGAACAGGCTGCTCATAAATTTCGGCTTTCTGGAGGGGTTTCAGGAGTTTTGCATTCTTAGATCATTGTCTGCCCTTCCCAGGAACAATGGGGGCAGGAAGGAGCTGCTCCAGAAATGCCATGTGCTACAAGGGGGATCTCTCTTGGACAGGGATTGCTCAGGGGGGCAGAGGGAGTTGCCCTCAACTGCTTCAGCTCCCAGCCTGGGTAGCCAAGGAGGCAGCTCAGCGGGAAGCAGGAATGCTGCTGACGGTGCCCTGTGCAGATCTGCAAAGGCCAGCTCCTTCCTGCCACCCCAGAAAGACGATTGGAGGGGTTATAAGGTGGGAAATGAGGTGTGGGATGTCCCAGGCTGTGGGTGCTCAGCCTGAGATGCAGCTGAGCACCTTCTGGGTTCCCAGGTGTGAACACCTTGGCAGGCTCAGTACATCCCTCACCACCCTGGAAGCTGCTGGGACTGGGACCTCGGAGAAAATCTTTTCCTGCAGGTGAATTAAAACCGAAAGCCTGCTGCAAGGCTTTTAAACAGATCAGAGGGATCAAGCTCCTAATTCTCTCCAACTCATCCCATGAAGGCAGCAGCCTTTTGGGGAGTGCTGTTCCCTTCCCGTGCTGCCAATTCCAGCCAAAGCTTGGCTTGCCAGGGGTGGGCTCTGCCTGTTCCACGAGGTTCCTGGCATGGTGCTGGTCCAGCCCAACCAGCACTGACCCCAACAACCAGCAGGCTGGGTTCAGGAGCTGTGGGAGCCAGGGATCATCCCAAACTGCCAATCCGGGTGCTGCTACCTCTTTGGGGGCATGAGGTTAGATGTTAGGAAGGGGATTATAAAAAAGAGGATGAACAACTTTTTACATGGGCAGAGAGCGATGGGACAAGGGGAACAGCTTTAAGCTAGAAGACGGGAAATTTAGGTTAGATATTAGGAAGAAATTCTTCCCTGTGAGGGTGGTGAGGCCCTGGCACAGGGTGCCCAGAGAAGCTGTGGCTGCCCCTGGATCTCTGAGAGAGTCCAAGGCCAGGCTGGACAGGCTTTGGAGCAACCTGGGCTAGGGGAAGCTGTCCCTGTCCATGGCAGGGGGTGGGACTGGATCATTTTTAAGGTCCCTTCCAACCCAAACCATTCTGTGATTCCATGGTTCTGGATATATCCTTCTCTGGAGATATTCAGAGCCATATCAACCTGTCTGGGCTGTACCAGCTGGAACCCCAGGCACAGGAGTGACCCTGGTGCTATTCAGGTCACCCACAGAGTTGCAGCAGGGAACTCAGCCAGGACAGAGTGCCACAATCCTTTCCTGCAGAGAGCAGTCATTGAGGACTCAGAAATCTTGCAAAGGGACAATTCCCCAGTGCATTTTTAAGCCAAGGCTGTAGGGACAAAGTTTTCTTGACTCGTGACACACAAACCTCTCCCCCAGAGGTGGAACCACTCGTTTGGGTGGGAACAGCAGGAGCTGTGCTTCACCAGCAGCCAGGACCCATCCTCTGACCTAAGGCCAATCTGATCAGGTCTGTATTATTAATTACTAAACAGCAGCCACACCAAAATACATCTT
Source organism: Aleadryas rufinucha (assembly GCA_013397815.1). NCBI lineage: Eukaryota > Metazoa > Chordata > Aves > Passeriformes > Aleadryas > Aleadryas rufinucha. The sequence goes on along the minus strand of VZTH01015462.1, from coordinate 21,048 downwards.
AGGAATGTCCCTGACCCATGAAAGCTCCCAGGGGGTTGTTTTCCCATGCCTAACCCATGCCAGGGACTGCCATGACCATTGAAATCCAGCACCTGGAAATGCTCTCAGCCTTTTGGTTTGCTCCCAGCCCCAATACAGCCCCAGCACGGACACCAGCAAAGTCCTGAAGAAGTCATTTTTTCCTTCCCTGGGTCTCTTCCAAGCTCACTCAGCACAGACAGAGGACCCCAGCCCCCTCAGGCCCCCATGGGGAGGGTTGGCCAGCTCGTTCAGAAAGGTGGCTATAAAATCTTAATTATCTTCATTAGCTGCCAGCCTGCTCCGAGTTGCAGTCCCAGGGAAGTCAGGATGTTTCCTAGTAACAGCATGCAATCAGCCAAAAGAGAGAGGGAATTATTTATCAGAGAGTTCCTTGCCATGCAGGAGGAGAGGATGGCAGAGGAAGGATGTCCCAGCGGCTCTGCAGGGAGGAGCTGCAGTCTCCGGCACCTCTGTGAAGGATGGCGGGGTGCAGTGCTCCTGGAAATCCCTCCTTTGGGCAACAGAAAACCACCAAAAAATCTTCCATGAGTCCCCTGGGTGGGAAAAGCCAGGACGTCACACAAGAGCCAGGCTGAGCCCCTGCCCTGAGCTAAAAGGAACACTTCAGGCCAGGGGCTGGCTGTATATACCCAGCTGTATTTCCTGGGAAAAGCCATTTTTGGAGTATTTCACCATTTTCCCATCCCAGCTTTGGGATGAACAAGGGCAGGGACTGATCTTGGTGCAGACAAAGCTCGAGATTTGCCATGTTCCTCAGGGTGAGGTGAAATTTGCCTCATTGATCGTGATTTCTTCCCAGTTGTGGCAGGGAAGGAAAGGATTTAGCACCAGGATTTCCATCCTAAGAGGTTTCTTCACATCCTCAAAATGCCAGCCTTCCTCCTGGCCCCAGTTCGAAGCTATTACCACTGAAGAAGAAAAGCTGATTGCTTTGTGTGCTTTCTCTCACCTGGAATTCCCTGGAATCCTGTTTCTGCAGAGCAGCTTATGCACCAGCCTCCAGACAACTAAGCTTGGAGTCTGTGAGTTCTGATTTTCTCATGTCCAGAAATTAATTCCCAGAGGATATGCTCCACGATTTCTCTAGGGTATGAGGAGGAGCTGACCTCCAGAGCTCTCCAAATCCTCCTTTTTCCCCTTTTTAAGCTGTGTATAAAGCTTGGAGACACCTGAGGGTGGGCAGAGATCAGACACCAGGAGTTTTTTGTAGATGCCAGGCAGCAGCCTCACAATCCCACCAGAGAGCTCCATTAGAGCACTCTCATCCAGTCTCATGGATGTAAATACATTTAATTTCACTAAACAGCCTCTGAAATTTTATTTCCCCAGCTGCTGGTTATCCTCCTTCTCAAACATTGCTGTTATGCGCAGGAGCTTGGAGCAAGTCTGACCTATAGAAACTGAGGCAGAAAAGGGCATTCAACCTTTGCCATAATCACCCTTTGTCAGGCTGTCCCCCATCCAACAATCCACACACATTTTCCCTGAAGTGTGCTGTTAAACTCTTGCAAACCCCCTTTTTGTCACTCTCAGCATCCCTGGCCACCCTCTGCTCCAGCTGGTCCTCAGCCCTTCAGCTTTCATCCCTAAGTACCCCAGCCATGCATTTGCTCTCCTCTTTCATTTCCCCTCCTTATTTCCATTTCTTGTATGCTCCCTTTTAACAGCTCAGCTCACTAAGAAGTGTCTTAATTAGCCAAGGAGGCTTTGTGCTGAAATTCCTGATTTTCATGTGCAAAGGCACGGTTTGTTCCCAAGCTCTGAATGAGTTTTCTTTAAAAATAAATCAGCCAGCTGTCTTGGGCACCTTCTCCCCTTCATAACGACCTCAGAGTTCCCCAAAAAATCTGAAGTCAACTCTCCTGAAATCCAAAGCCCTCGGCCTAGAGCTCATCTTCTTAAGCCTCTCTCCAGGTGCAAGTCCAGTTATTTCACAGCTCTGAGAGCCCCAGCTGCCACCCCTGACCCCAGCTGTGCTCTGCTCCTCCTTTATGAGCAGCAGGTCAAACACTCCAGTGGATGTGGACAGGAGCTGACCAAGGACTCTCCCTGTACCCTGTCCTTGTGAAATCCCGCCTGGAGTACTGAATCCACCTCTGGAGGCTCAGCATAAGGACATGGAATCGTTGCAGCAGGTCCAGAGGAGGCCAAGGAGATGCTCCAAGGATTGGAGCCCCTCTGCTCTGGAGCCAGGTTGGGAGAGCTGGGGGTGTTCACCTGGAGAAGAGAAGGCTCCAGGGAGACCTCAGAGCCTCTTCCAGAGCCTAAAGAGACTTATAAAAAAGAGGATGAACAAGTTTTTACATGGGCAGAGAGCGACAGGACGAGGGGAAGAGTTTTAAACTAGAAGAGGAGAGATTCAGGTTAGATATTAGGAAGAAATTCTTCCCTGTGAGGGTGGTGAGGCCCTGGCACAGGTTGCCCAGAGAAGCTGTGGCTGCCCCTGGATCCCTGGAAGTGTCCAAGGCCAGGTTGGACAGGGCTTGGAGCAGCCTGGGATAGTGGAAGGTGTCCCTGCCCATGGCAGGGGGGGGAACTGGATGATCTTTAAGGTCCCTTCCAACCCAAACCATTCTGTCATTCCATGGTTCTGGATTTATCCTTCCCTGGAGATATTCAAAAGCCATCTGGACACAACCCTGAGTAAGCTGCTCTAGGGAACCATAGGACCAGGTGACCTCCAGTGTCCTTTCCAATCTAAACCATCCCGTGAATCTCTGATTCTGTGAACTGAATCCAAGCTCTTGCACTCGCTGGAAGTTCAGCTGCAATCCTTGAGCCGGTGCTCGTGGCACGGGGGTTTCCAGATGCCCCCTCTGTACACACTGGCTCACCCCGTGTTCCCCAGCCTGGCCAGAGCCCAGCCCAGCCTGTCAAGGACACAGGGACACGGTTTTCCCTTGATATCACGCTGCCTTCCTCCCCCCTTACTCTTGTTGCTGCGGCAGTTCATCATCTCCAGCCCGGCCATCCCAAGCATCCTAGCCCAGAGGAAACGCGGCTTTTAATGAGCTCAAGCCTGGCAGATCCAAGAGGTGCCACCGCGGCTCAGCCTCGCAGCGCTCCCAGCTCCTTTCTTTCCCATCAGATCCCCGTGGAGTGTTTGCTCTGCCTTCCCCGCTCCCCGCCTGCGCCTCTTTGTTCCCCTTTCACCGCTCCGCGGCCGCGGGGGTTTGATCACCTGCGGCTTTTTAATCGCGACGAGCAGCTCCCCTCCATCTCCCGGACAGCAAAGAAAGAAAGGTCCCCTTTGAGCCTCTCCCCGTTTTGTCTCCGGGCTCCCAATACCCTCCGGGAGCAGCTCTGCCCCATCCCCTCGAGCATCCCTCTCGCACAAAGCGCTCTTTGTGCCGGCCTGGGCTCCAGCCAGCCCGGGCTGCAGGCTCAGCCTTATCTTTAGGCAGAGCCAGCTTTACAGGCTTCAGCAGGACCACTCCAGCGCTGAGTGCATCGTGCCAGGCATCCGAGGTCCTCCTGCAGCACTCAAAAATTCCCTGCCCCAGCCCCCACCGCCAAGAATCGCCCGTTTTTCCATGTTTTCACTCGAAGATGCTCCCGCTGCCATGGTTGTCTGCCATCGCTTACTGGCACTGTCCAGGGGGAAATTGGGCTGCTTGGCCAGAGCCTGGGGAAGCTCTTGCCAGCTCAGGATTCCTCGGGGGCTCACCCCGGTCTCCCAGGGTGATTGCCAAGGAGAGCAGGGGGAATAGCAGGAATCTCTGGCAATATGGGGTGCAAAGGTTCAATTCACCCCGTCCAGGTGCCTGGAGGGTTCCATGCACTGCAGAGGCCGATTCCCTCAGGGAAGGAGATGGGGGGATTCAAGGGATGCTCTTAAAATGATGTTCATGTGTGGAGTGGGCTCAGTTGGAGGGATCAGACAGGGTTTGGGGGGATTCCCTCTAGCCTGGTTTTGCTTGGAAAGGAAAATTCCCCTATTCCTATTGACTTATCCCCAGCAAGCTGCACTTGGAGACCTCAGGCAAGGCTTGGACTCCAGGCTGGTTTTAACTGGGATGCTAACAAGCAGGAAGCTGAATTCCAGCTCATAACACTCCTCTCTGTGAGTCTCTGAGATAAAAAACGCTGCTCCACTGCTCCAGGAGTGCCCTTAACCCCAAAGGAGGCCACGCCCGAGTACTGTTGTAGGGTCTTTTCTCCGGGGAACACCCTGATCTGTAATTGCCAGGTGGTTGTTGAAAAGATTTTTGCAGTCACAGCCTGATTTTTTTCCCCCTGTGCTGTTTGCAGGTGGAAATCATCTCCTTGGGGGCGTCAGTCCAGGGTATTTACCCATCTCCAGTACGAGCTTAAATCCTAATTACACAAAGGTTCCCCAGGAAAAGGAGTAAAAGCGTCCCTTACAGGTAAAGGGGAAAACCTGAATCTTCTGTTCCCCAGCCAGCTCTGCCCAGAGGGGAAGAGAAGAGCGATGCTGCTCCCTCCAAAATCCGGGAGAGCAAAAAGTGAGGGCTTGAGGGATGTGCCAGCAACAGACAAAGGCTTCCCGAGCAGGGGAGGGAGCGAGGAGCTGGCTCCGAGGCTGCTGGCCGGGTTGCCATGGATTTTGTGCTAATCAGCCCCTTTCTTGCCGGGAAGCAGAGGGAAAAGGGAGGATTTTGAGCGTGGAGGAGCTGCCTCCCTACCTGAGCCGTGTCCTGCCACCATCTGCCCGGTGGATGTGCCAGAGCCGAGGGCCAGAACTCGCTGGTACGGGATATTTTGGGAAATGATGTCCCTGTGCTGCGGCTCGGACCCGGCCGTGCTCTCCTGCGGGGCTGCCCGGATCGTGCCGCCTTTGGGGTGTGGGTGGTGGGAAGGGGGAATTTACGGGAGTGGGCAGCAGGGGCAGGATTTGAGGTGCCTGTGTGAGCTGTGGGACACCTCCAGACCCCAGATAAACCCCCAAAGCTTTCCTGTAAGTGCACACCAGTGTGCAAACCCGTGTGTTGTGCCCCTGTGTGGGGGCTGGCACCGTGCCTGGGGCTCCCCACAGCATTTCATTTTCACGTCCAGGATGTTTCTTTGGACAGACCAGAGAGGCAGAGCCAGGCTCTGGAGCTGAATGTGAACCAGGGAAGGTTTATATTGAATATTAGGAAGAATTTCTTCACTGAAAGGGTGGTCAGACATTGGTGACATTAATGTCACCAGCCCTGGAGGGATTTAAAAGATGGATGTGGCACTTGGGGACATGGGTTAGTGGTGGGCTTGGCAGTGCTGGGGGAATGGTTGGACTCGAGGATTTTGAAGCTCTTTTCCAACATAAATTATTTCCAATATTCCTCCACTTCAGAGTGGCTTTTCATGTTTGCAGTCTCTTGGACATGGATTTATATATTAAAAAAAAACCCCAAAGCCAAACAACAAACAAACCCACAAAACCATAAAATCCAGATAACATGAAAAATATAAAATAGACGAACTGCTCAGTAGCTTGAAAAAATATAAAATACACAAATTTCTCAGTAGCCTGTAACCCTCCCTCTCTCCCTGGAGCACTTTTTGGGACATCTGCTGACATGCACAGAGATTCTGTGAGAAGGACTGGAACAGACTTCCCAGGGAAAGGGCGGAATCACCATCCCTGGATGTGTTCAAAAGCCGTGTGGATGTGACATTTGGGGAAATGGGTTAGTGGTGGGTTTGGTAGTGCTGGGGGAACTGTGGGACTCGATGATTTCAAAGGTCTTTTCCACCCTAAACGATTCAAAGACTCTATGATTTTATGTCCATGCTCCAGGTGGGGTTCCACACCAGCCCCGGGGACCTGTCACCCCATGGGCTGTCAGATGTGTGTGTGACCTCCAGCCACCTTGTCCCTACCTCCATGTGGCCACAGGGGATGCCCAGGGACAGGGGACAACCCTGCTGCTCCTGGGAGCCCGTGCCAGCCCAGGCAGGCTGGAGGGAGGAGATCTGTGCTGGCTGTCCTTGGGGACAGCAGGTGAAGGGCATCTCTTTGCTGCTGAAATAGCACCTCAAGGGCCGCTGTCGGGAGATGGAGCCTCACAGCAGATTTCATTCCCAAATCCCCTTTTCCTCCTTTACACCAGCATTCCAAGCCTCCTCCTTGCACTGCTGTCTCCCAGGGAGGTTTCCTCCTCTCCCCTCCCAAGCATCTTATCCAACACCAGTTTTCCTGGCTGTGGGACTGAGATAAGGGCACAGGCCCAAAAAGGATGCAGATGTTCTTTCTCCATCCTGCCTTCCACCTGGCTCCAGGACCCGCTGCTCCAGCCTCTCTGGAGGGCTGTGTCTGTGCCACAGAGAGCTCTGCTTGAGTAAGGAGCTGCTTGCTGGCTCACGTTCCTGTTTCTCCATTCTCAGCATCCCAAACAGTCAAATATTTGCCTTTCCTTGCAGCATCTCTTTGTACAAACAAGGAGGAGGGGGAGCAGAGAATGGTCTCAGCTCACCCAGCCCATCTGTCCCCTGTACCAGTGTGGATCTCTTTAAAAGAAAGGACATAATTACAGAAAAAACCCAAAGAATAGCTGTGCTGGTCCTGCTCTGCTGTTGAGTCGTGTTCCCAGATATTCCTCTGCTCCATTTAGTGCTCATCCTGCGCTGGCTGTATCCCAGGAAATCCCTCTTGGCTGCTGTGGGGTTTGGAGCACCACAGACATGCAAACTCCAAGCCTGCAGCAGGCAGGAGCTGATTTTGGCACTGCAAGGCTGGTGAGGGATGGAGACCCCGCTGCCCAAAGCCCTTCTGGGCACGATGTTCCTTTTTGTTCCTGGATTTTCCACAATGGCTCTCGAGATACTCCTCCAATTCTGCTGCTGCAAAACCCAGAGCTGGTAAGGAGGCAGGCTGGGCATAAAACACACAAACCTGGGCTTAGAGGACCTCTGAACTTTTTAAAACTGCAGCAAAATCTCCCAACGCCGTCACTTCCGTGGGCAGCTGCTTTGCACTGCGAGGTTGTGGAGTTCAGGTACCAAAGCCCAAAAACCAGAGGTTTGGATCACCCTACACAAATCCATGGTCCTCCACCCAGGTCCTGCAGGATGAGTGGCAGCATCCCAAGAGCCTTCACTGGCCCATCAACCGGGACAATCCTCACCATGGCAAGGGCCAAGTGGGCACAGGATTTCAGTGGGAAGGGATGAAGGCACCATGCCTCCTCAGGATCTCGTTTTGGAGGATCTCATCTTCACCCTGGGCCCCACTTTTAAGCTTCTGACAGCAGTGTGAGGTTTTCCTGAACGAGATTTCATTCAATTCCTATGGCTAGGCCAACCCTGCATGAATTTCTCTCATCCCTTCCTTGAATCTCCACAACCCCTGGGGAGGATGCAGCAGTCCAGGAGTCAGGAGGTTTTCAAGGTTTTTGCTCAAGTCGAGGCTGGGAGTTGAGGTTCTTGGGCCAGTGCTCAGCCTGCAGAGCCAGGAGCAGCCATCCCCCATGTATTCATCCCTGGATCGAGGTTCACTGTGCTCCCAGTCCTTCCCGAAGGATGTCTGAGCTGGGGGGGCTGAGAAGTGGGAAGGACCAGAGCCACTCCGATTTTTGAAACAGCAGCACCATTTCCAAAGCCAGCAGCTTCCAGATCAAGCTAAAAACAACCCCAGGTGAATCCCCTGCTCCTCCTCCTTCTCCTCCAGCATTCCCAGTTCCCTTTTACCCCACCAAGGGAACCTTGAGCCGGCGTTTCGCTCTGGAGAGTGAAGGGAGGCAGGGAGGGGGGGTTGCAACCCCAGACAAAACCGGGTTAATTCAGCATGGAAAGGTTTTTGTCTCCCCATTGCTCCCCTGTGAAGGGAAGAGCGTGCTCCTTCCCCTCTCCATTGGTATTCCGAGCTCATTCGCTGCAGTGGGAGCTGCACAGCCGCCAGCCAGGCTGGGAAGCACATCTGCATCGTGATGTAGTCAGAAATTCGGGTCTCCAAATCAATTACTGACCTGCTGCTGCTCCAGAAATTGCTCAGGATGCATTTGCATGCTGGGTGTGAGGAGAGGGAGAGGCTCAGCCTCGTTTTCTGCTTCCCTGCTTCTCCGGCTGCCTCGGAGGCAGAGCTGTGGTTTATTTTCTGGATCTGATTAATTGCGCCTTGTAGAATTTTCCCACTTGTCCTGATTTCCCTTCTCCTGGTCTCGGTTTGGATTGCTGATGCACCAGCTGCTTTTGGAGTGTTTGTTTTATTCCTAAGACACTTGAGAATGATGCTGATTGTGTATCCCACTGTCACCCACCCCCTGTTCCCCCCAACAGCTCGGGAACCTCCTCATCCCGGCCAGATCTGATGGACCAGTGAACCTCAGAGATGTCACATTCCCACAAATGTTTCTCAAGTGCTTTTCCATCAGTGCACTCACCCAGAGGAGGCTGAGAGTGTTGGGTTGTTCAGCCTGGAGAAGAGAAGGCTCCAAGGAGACCTCAGAGCCTCTTCCAGCGCCTAAAGGGGCTCCAGGAGAGCTGGAGAGGGACTTGGGACAAGGGATGGAGGGACAGGACAAGGAGGAATGGCTTCAAACTGTAAAAGGGGAAATTTGAGTGGGATGTGGAGAGGGAATTGTTCCCTGTGAGGGTGGTGAGGCCCTGGCACAGGTTGCCCAGAGAAGCTGTGGCTGCCCCTGGATCCCTGCAAGTGTCCAAGGGAAGGTTGGATGGGGCTTGAAT
>VZTH01015462.1:0-11834 GCA_013397815.1 Aleadryas rufinucha | reverse complement strand
AAAAAAAAAAAACAACCCCCAGCCAGCAAGGAAAACCAAGCCTGTGTTCCCTCAGAAATCCCTGCACACACAAACAAACCTGCCCACACATACGGTGTCAGATAAATAAGTAAATACAGGGAGGTTTCTGTAGTTCTCCAAGGGTTTTGCCCTCAGTTCACTGACAGAGATCAGAGCATCCCCTGGATAATATCAGTGCTTGGATCACATTCCCAGCAGGCAGCGAGGGGGCTCGGGAGCTGCTCCCTTCCTCAGATAAAAGATCAGCTTTGGAGGACACTGGGGTTTGATTATTTCAGTTTCTGTTAAATAAAATGATTATTTCAGTTTCTGTTAAATCCTCTCCTTTTCCTGGTTGTTTGGAGCTCACAGGAGAGGGAGGGTGGTGGGAAATGCCCTCGTCAGGTGAATATCAGTGGTTGCAGGGTGGATTTGGAGAAGAGGGGAAAATACAACAGGAATCAAAGCACAAAAAGGTCCCTGAATCTTTATGTTCACCCCATCCCCATCCCTCTGTGGTGGGGAATCCAGAGCTCAAACTGAGCAAACTGGTGGAGCTCAAAAGCTCCACTGAAGTTATTCAGATTCTCCCCTTGCATTGAAATATCCCCCCTGGAACTGTTCCTTGAGTTTCACAGAGCCATAGAATGGTTTGGGTTGGAAGGGAGCTTAAAGGTTGTCCCATTCTACCTCCTGCCATGGGCAGGGACACCTTCCACTATCCCAGGTTGATCCAAGCCCTGTCCAACCTGGCCTTGGACACTTCCAGGGATCCAGGAGCAGCCACAGCTTCTCTGGGCACCCTGTGCCAGGGCCTCCCCACCCTCACAGCCAACAATTGCTTCTCCATATCCCACCCAAATCTCCCCTTTTCCAGTTTGAACCCATTCCCCCTTGTCCTGTCCCTCCATCCCTTGTCCCAAGTCCCTCCCCAGCTCTCCTGGAGCCCCTTTAGGCACTGGAAGGGGCGCTGAGGTCTCCCTGGATCCTTCTCCAAGTGAACACCCCCAATTTGGATGTACAAGGAGACTCCTGGGATTGTCTGAGTCAGCTCAAACAAAGGGCTGAGCCCCAGGAAGACCAGGAAAAAGCAGAAGAGGCCAGTGTCAGAGCAGAGCGAGGAGGAGGAACCTTCCTGGCTTTGCACACAACATTTCCAAGGATCACAATTTCCTCCAGCACCTTTGGAGACGGGGGCAGGACACCCATTCCCAGGGAAAGGTCTGATAAGGCCTCTCTGCCTGCAGAGATGAAGGAAGGCAGAGGATTCGCTGAAAGGGTCTCTGCATCCCCTGCAACCTTTGAAAAATGGCCTTTGATCAGGAAAAAAGGCAAAGAAGCTCATGAAATGGGCGAATCTTTACAGAGCTCATGTTTGTGTCCCACAGCTCCAAGGCTGCTTTACCCATTCACACAAGACTCCAAGATATTCCCATAATCCTGATTTTTTTTCTGCTTAAGTCCCTTTTATTGCCCAGGTGCAATTTTTCACTGCTTTCTCTCCTCTGACCCTGTCTCCTCCCCATCCTCACTCTCCTGGCTGCGGATACCCATCCTGGTCTTGTTTGGAGCATTCCAGGTGCTGAGCAAGAGGGCAGAGACACATCCTCTTTAAGGAATATAAACAGTCTCAGGCACTGCCATCCCTGCCCTTCTTTCAGTGCCAGCAGTGAAACGTCTCCTGTCCTCCAGCCAGCAACCGGTTTTACTTAAAACCTTCAAAAACCACCTGTATTTGAGAGCTGCACCCCCAGACCAGACATGGCCGTGATTTGTCACCTGTTTCAGGTGACCAAACTTGCAGGCAAGAAAGTGACAAAGATCTGCAGGTCATGTGGGCTCTTTTCTTTAGAAAACCCCCCAAAATGAAGAGTCTCAGAGCCCCAAGTTGGCTGCTGGCTCTGGTGTGGTTTCATTTCCTCCCAGCGTTGCTGTGTAAACACTAATCAGTCCAAATTATTCAAATCACAACTGTCGAGCATGGAAGTGGCGTTAATGAGGAAAAATAGGGAACAGACTGGTGGAGCAGAACGTGTCCTTTGGCTGGAGGCTGGTGGCTCCCATCCAGGGCATGCAACTCACACCCTTTCCTCTGCCACAGGCCTTGGAAATCCATCCTGCTGGGAGAGGGCTCTGGGACAGCTTGTCCAGCCCCAGGGTGCCTGGATGGCCAAACACCAGGGGATATTTCCCATCAGGAATATGAGTCCCCTGGGGTCTGACTCCAACATGTTTTGGGTTGGGAGGGACCTTAAAGCTCATCCAGTTCCACCCCCTGCCATGGGCAGGGACACCTTCCACTAGCCCAGGTTGCTTCAAACCTCATTTAACCTGGCCTTGGACACTTCCAGGGATCCAGGGGCAGCCACAGCTTCTCTGGGCAACCTGTGCCAGGGCCTCCCCACCCTCACAGCCAACAATTCCTTCTCCATATCCCACCCAAATCTCCCCTTTTCCAGTTCGAACCCATTCCCTTGTGTCCTGTCCCTCCATCCCTTGTCCCAAGTCCCTCTCCAGCTCTCTTGGTGTCCCTTTAGGCACTGGAAGAGGCTCTAAGGTCTCTCTGGAGCCTTCTCTTTTCCAGGCTGAACACCCCCAGCTCTCTCAGGACCAGTCTCCAANATTCCTGACAAAAGCCCAGGACTGTGAAGAGCATGGAAATGACCATTTCCCTACCCAATCCAGGAGCACCACGGGTGCAGAGCTGCATTTATTGATCACTGCCCCTGCCTGGCTCCACGTTAGACCAGGGAGATTATGCCAGACACGAGGAACAGGCTCCCATCCTTCCCCAAAAGTTAACACAACATGGCCAGGCCCTTCTTGGCCTCCCTCATCCTTGCAGGTGTTTAAGACACACCTGGACATGGCCCTCAGTGACCTGATTTAATTTTACCTGCTTTACTGAGCAGGACATGGAATGAGATGGGCTCCATGAATTCCTTCCAACCCGAATTATTCCACTATTTTAGATTGCTGCAGTGGTTTGTATTAATAAAATAACTTCTACCAGCCACCAGGCCAGGAACAAACTCCCCACTCCGGGGGCTGCATCTGGTGATTGGTTTCTTTTTTAAGATAAACTTTTCCAGATCATTTTTGAACATCAGCGACACCAATACCTGGAATAGATGGGAACCACTCACCCAGAAAGGTCCTGGCAGAGCCTTGAAGGAGGATCTTCAAAGGTGGGAATGGGATCTCTTGGGGGTTGTTCAGATTCAGCAGAATTTTCATATTGGAGCAATTTTCCAAAAGCAAAGCAGGTGTTGCGGGTGGAAAGGGGAAACTGGATTCTGAGGAGGGGTAAACTCACATCTTTCCATGGAAACCTATGGAGAAAGCCAGCCAGAAATCACCTGCATCCACCTCTGTACCCAACTGCAGCATGAACTAAAGCAGGAAACCATCAGGTCAGCCCTTGAAGCTGGTGTTTGAACTACCTGGAAAATATCCCACACATTAAGCACTTGGAGCTGCTACAGTAAGGTCAGAATAAGAGGAATTACACTTGGGAAGGGAAGGAATGAACCCATCAATCTTCAGCCTCAGGAAGACCAATTTTAAGACCTTCAGAGGGAAGAATTTCGAATTTGGCTGGAGCACCATGAAACATGCACCCAAGGTGTTTGGGTTTCCCTCCTTGCTTTGCTGGCAGTCCTGTTTTCCACCTGTCTGGCCCAGAAACGTGGAAAATTTGGGTGTTTTGCATTGTGGCCCTGCTCCCTTCTCCTCTGAATTATGAAAGGATCCGTTGTCCCCATCCTCGTTTCAGAGGCAGCAGCATTTCGGAGGGACAGAAGCCAACGCTGTGTCCAGAAGCTGGAGGAGGTGTCGGTATTTCCCAGAGGCTGACTGGAACCCTGTTTTCCACCCCGGCTCGGTTCAGCTGGGAAAGTGCTTAAAAATGGACTCACTTCCCAGAAATGTGGCAGCTCCTTGCTGCAAGGTGCTGTTCCTGCTGAAAGCTGATATGAAATTACTGGGATGTTGGATTATTTTGTGGCAGCGAAATTCCATGTTGGTAAGTGAGCAGAAGGAAACAAGAGATAAATTCAGGAATATTTTGAGGCAAAACTGAATCCTTCTTGGTGAAGGATATTTCGGGTTTGCCTTATCCTGTTGTGACAGAACAAGGGGTGATGGGTTTAAGATGAAGAAGGGTTGATTCAGATTAAATAAAGAAGTTTTTTACAATGAGGGTGGTAAAACACTGGCAAAGGTGAGAAGCTGTGGCTGCCCCATCCCTGGAAGTCTCCAAGGCCAGGCTGGGCTCAGAATAACATGGACTAGTGGAAGGTGTCCCTGTCCATGGCAGGGTTTTTGGACTGGAACACCTTTAAAAGGGTCATCCCTTCAAACCCAAACTATTCCATGATTCCACAACTCTCCGTAATCCATTCTCCAGCTCTTTACGCCTTGCCTGGTCTGTTCCTATTAACAAGGCTTTGTGGTTTGTCTTTATAGGGATAATTTCTCCCAAACAAGACATCTGAATGCTCTCAGCTGTGCTTGGCTCCAGCTTCTTCCTGAGGGTGGTGAGATCAGTTCATGCAACTCCAGAGACTCCCGTGTCTCCTCCTGCTTTCCCACCACGAAGGAAACCAGCCCCATCTGTGTCTCCATCCACCTGATTTCCATCTGTCCGTGTTCTGCTCTAAGTGGATGTTTGTACTGGAGCTAAACTGAGGTTGGGATAATATTTACAATTCCCAGATGTCCTCTACTAATGGCTAAATAAATCCCTGGGACCAGCAAGGATGTTCTCCAGGTTGGTGCAGGCTCCTCTCCTCCAGTCAGACCCTGCACCCACATCAGTGAGGTGGGTCAGGGCTGCCCCTCAGCCTCCAGCACCCAAAATCAACCCCTCTGAGGTGCAGACACACAAAAAATCCTCAGATTTTGTGTTTCCTGCAGGCTTTCAGGAGTCTTTGGCCCTCGGAGCACGGTGGGTTGGTAGAAATTAAGCTTTTAGGAGCTATGGGGTGTTGTTATGGTCAGAAAGGGGGACCTTTTCCAATGGGACTGATTTTGGGAGGGCATTTGGCCCATTGATCCCATCTGATGTAAGTCTGGCATGAAGCAGACCCTTCCCTGCTCCAGGATCCACCTTCCCCACCATGACACCACATGGCAAAGGTGGCCCAAGGAGCCTTGTGCTTCGACCAAGTTAAAGGGCAAAGGCAGCAAAGAGCAAGGATTGCTGCTCTCCACCACAAAATGTGTCCTCAGGCAGGTCCTGATCTCACTGAAGATGTCCCTGGCCATGGCAGGGGATTGGAATAAATGACCTTTAAAGGTCCCTTCCAACCCAAGCCACTCTGTGGGGGACACAGAGACCCTTGGCAGAAGGAGCTCCACGTCTCAGAGGTCACACAGACCAACCTTGGGGAAGGAGTCCTGGTTCCCAGACTCTCCTCCATCCCCCCCTTCCAGATTTGAGGTAGAACCCCTTTATTCTGCAAGCAGTGGGACCAAAACCGTGTGAAGCAAGTATCACAACCCAGTGGAGACGTCCAAGGTCCAACACATCCATCCCCCAGCCTTCAGGAACCCGCTGTGGTGACACAAACACAATAATGAAACCCACTTCAGTCCGAGTCCATTTGCACAGAGCCTTTTATAAGATTTATATGGGCCTTCACCTCCTATCAACCCCACGCTCTCTCAGGGAAGCGTGGCGGGGTCCAGAGCTCCTCAGAGGCCAGGACACAGTTCATTAGTGTGGAATTGCAGGACCAATTACTGCAGAAAAGCTGAAAGGAACCGAAACAGAAAGGTCAGCCCCAGCCCCCAGCTACCGGGTCACATCCAGGTCCTTGCACAGTGCATGGAAATGCAAAGGGAAGTCTGATGGCTCCAGGAAGGGTAATTAGCTCGCAGTGATGAGTGGGAGACTGGGGACAATGCTAGTGCAGTATAAATCATCTGCTAAACAAGCCTTGTTTATTTATTATGGGCTCCCATGACCTGTGCCCTGAACTTCAATCCCCCCCTCTGCTCCCTCATCCACTCATCTCCGGGTTTTTGCCTGGCTGGGTGGAAGGCAAGGTCAGCCTGTGGGTTAGCAGGCTCGCTGGGCCCTTCAGAAATGCAGATGAAGAGATCTGCAAAGGGCTTTGAGAGGTTTTTTCCAATCATTTCCCTGCCCTGAGAGAGCAGAAATTACATATAAATCAGAGCTGGCAACATCCATGTGAGGGTCTCATCAAGTACCACACCTACATCATGAACATCACCTTCTGCCCCAGCTGCCACAGGCTGAAGGATGTGCCTTATCCCTGCTTAACTCCATGGCTACACACACCTCAGTGGCTCCCTTCATCCCTTATCTTTGTCTTTTCACCCCAGGATGATGCTCGTGATGTAGAGATCATAAAATCCCAAAATGGTTTGGGTTGGAAGGGACCTTAAAGCTCATCTCATTCCACGCCCTGCCATGGGCAGGGACACCTTCCACTATCCCAGGTTGCTCCAAGCCCCATCCTTGGACACTTCAGGGATGGGACAGTCACAGATCATAGCAGGATTCTTCACCTCCATCCAAACCATGCAGGTGTCTTCAGGAAAATCCTTCTTTTCCCCCAAATGCCCATTTTTTTCAGCCCACCACCCTCTCATTTACAAGTGCAGTGGGTGTTTGGGTCAGTGGGGTTCGTCCTGGCCAAAGCTCTGCCCAAAGCACAGGGTGAGCAGAGCAGGAGCACAGCCCTCAGCCTGCCTACAGCCCTTCCCATGCTGCTGGAACTAAATCAACCCTTTAATTATGCCAATTTTCTCAAAAAAGGGACAATTCCTAGGGAATGTGCTAAAATATATATATTTAATGTGCATCTTGAAGCAAGCAGGGGATAGTGAGACCTCCAAGGGCAGAGTGAAGGGGTGTCCAAGGGGATGGGATTGGGGCAGGATGGGCTCTTGGGGGTGCTGGGGGAAAGGTGACCTGTCCCTTGCTCAGCCTGTCCTGCAAATGGGATACAAGGGTCAGCCATGGGTCAGCTCTGCCATAAACTATTCAGATACCCTATAAATAGATGCAGTTTCCTGCTGGAGCCTGATTGCTGCTGTTTGAAGCCAGATCTTGATGCTGGAGTCCCCGTGAAGCCAAGGAAAGTGGAGGGTGTGCTGGAACAGGCAAAAGTGGCCCTCAGAACAGTGCTGTCCAGGCTGACCCCAGCACCAGCTTTTCTCCAAGGCAGAGCCCCTGTCACCATGCTGGGGAAGGCCAAGACTTTCTGGGATTGAAGACAACTTATCTTTTTGTTGAGATAAGATAATTCCCTGCCTTTATTCCCTTTGACCTGCTGCATGTCCCTGGAAGAAGTGTCCTGTTGAAAGGTCAAGTGCCTGTCTCATCCAAGAAAGGCAATTCCTTAATCTCCATCCATTTTTTAAAGCAGCCCAGACAAATTCTTGCCAGGTTTAGTTGGCTTGGAGCAGCCTGGGCTGGTGGAAGGTGTCCCTGCCCATGGCATAGGGTTGGAATGAGATGAGCTTTAAGGTCTCTTCCAATCCAAACTGTTCCATGATTCTATGATTCCACCCTGGAGCAAGGATGTGGGAATGGGAGCTCTCCTGGCAGGTCTGGATCACCCTCAGACCCAAAAGAGCATTGGCAGCAGTGGCACAAATCTCGCTGTGAGTCCTTTCTGCTGCTGGCCCTGGCTCTCACCTCTGCTCTGTGCCCAAGGATATTCCAGGCAGGGCTTGCAGGGAGGCCTGTGCCGTCCTCAGCTGAGGTGAACACAGGCTCTGGGGCTTGAGGGGGAGATGATTGTCCTCAGACTCATTCTCACAGTTCATCTGGCAACCAAAAACACCCTGCCCTCATTCACCTGCCAGTTTTTCCCACTGGCACTGTGGAATGGGATTCCCACCAGCCAAAAAAGGGAGGAGAGGCTGGAGAGGGCCTTTGGCCTCCAGCAGTCCCTGGTCAAGCCTCTCATAGAATGGTTTGGGTTGGGAGGGACCTTAAAGATCATCCAGTTCCACCCCCTGCCATGGGCAGGGACACCTTCCCCTATCCCAGGTTGTTCCAAGCCCTGTCCAACCTGGCCTGGAACGCTTCTGAAAGTGTTATAAGTGTATAAACAAAACATCTCCAGCATAACCATGGAGCCCCTGAATTAGGGTTCTGGGAACTGAGGCACCCTGCAGGTGCCACTCTTTGCTGCAGCTCAGACTGGGTTAAACTCAGCTCAAACTGCCTGGTCTCACAAAGTCATAGACTTAAATTTGAGGGCTGGTGCCTCCGACCTCAGAACCCCAGGGAATTCGTGCTCCTGTTTTGATTGGGACTTAGGGTTTCAAGGAATGAGTGTTACTGCACCCAGACCTCACAGAAATCACTGGAGCCATTTTTAGGCCATGAATGGCTCTTAAAGAAGAGCCTTAAGATACTGAACTGCCCCTTTGCTGCCCAGCTGTGCCTCTAACCCATCATTTTCTGTGTCCAAACACACACAAACACAGCTCTTTGTCTCCTTGAGATGAAGTCTGGCTGGCCCTGAGCAGACAGGGCTCAGTGTTTTTCTCTCTCTGACCTGTCAATCCATGAGCACTGTGGTTGAGGAGGTCCCTAAAGGTGACATGAAGACCCTTTGCCTTCTCCTGGCTCCTGGCACAGCTTCCACACTGTTCAAGTTGGGTTTAAGACCCCTCAGACAGTCCAGGCTCTCCCTAGACCCCTTCCCTAAGGGTGGCCACTCTTAAACCACCCCATGCCTTCAAAGCCACCCTTGCTGTCCCCCAAGGTCCCCATCCACCCCTTACTCCCCTCCTCCCTCCTCAATCCGCTCCACTCAGAGCAAAACCACTGACAGGGAAAGCGTGTTCCCAGCTCCAGCCCACAGGGAAAAGGTCTGGGGAGCTAATTATAAACTCCTGCATCAGAGCCATCAATAATTCAGGGAGCTCTGAAACAGAGCTGAAGACGAGCAGCAGGACAGGGCTCGCTCAGAGCCTGAAGCACCCGGGGTCAGGGTGGCCAAATCATGGGAATCTGTGGGATGCAGCACTGTCACCTCTGCATTCCCAGGCTCCAAATTCAGACTCCCCATCATTCCTCCTGCTTCACTGACAAGTGAAGGGAGCAGGATCCTGTCTGTCTGCAGGTTTCAAGCCACCAGGCTCCAGGTTTCCCTCCCAAGAATCACACAAATTCCATTCACCACCTCTTCCCTCACTCAGCTCTACACTTTTCTCTGCCCTGGGTGAGGTTTTGAGTTTGTTAGAACGGGGTTTTACTCATGGGGTTGGGGTTGGAGTATCCATCCAGCAGAGATGCTTCTCTCTTCCCATCCTTGGGTTGGGGCTGTGACATCTTCCTGAGCATCCCTTAAATTCAGAGGGAAGGAAAACTGGAAGGAAAAAGCCTTTAGTTAACAGCACAGGGGGTGCATTTTGCCAAATTGTGAGTTCAACCCATCCTTGGATGCATTTCCCATCAGCTGAGCTTCTGGGTGGACTCAGCAAAAGAGGGACTGCATTTGTTGAGGCAGATAAAAACGGGGTGTAGGTTCCTAATGCCACAGGAGAGGGGACAAGGGGACATCCCAACCACAGCAGGGAGCATTCCATGAAGTTAAAATTCCAGGCAAAACTCACACAGGGCTTAAAATTATTGTCCTGACTACCCTGGGATATGTCTCCATCCTGATTTAACCACCCATGCAGGACTCTACCAGCTACTAGAAAGAAAATGAACTCTATCCCAGCCAGAACAGCTGGACTCAAGGATCTTAGATTTTTTCCGAGATATGATTCTCTCAAACAAGGACAGTCTCCAAAAATTAGGGTCCTGACATGCTCTGAGCATCCTCGAATGTGGCTGGGACCAAGTCCAAAGGGGTGGCTGTGTAATTTGGGGCGTCCCTACAGCGGTGAGAGCCCTTCCCTGCAGCTCTCACAGCTCTCAGCTGAGGCTCTGGCTCCCTCTCCTGACTCCTTTTACTGGTCCAGCCATCCTCTAAAAGCTGGTGGGGAAGGCACTGGGATTGCTTTTCACCCATCAGGTCCAGGCCAGGGGCTCAAACAAAACCTCTGAGTGGCTCAAGCGTCCCCAAAATCCAGTTGTGGAGATGGCTCACCCACGGCAGTTTCTCAAGGAATAATGGGGTACAATGTGCTTCAAAAGTTCTTCCAGAAACCCTGTTAAACACGTAGGACCAAATTAAAACACCACCAGCACCGTGCCAAGCATGGCTTTGCATATTTGGGGCACATCCCCCAGGCCTACAGTGAGTGCCTCCCATGTCCATCTCCTCCCAGTGCATCTGTGCTTTCACGTGGGATCAAGATCCTCTTGCTCCTCCAAGCCGTGGTGTCCATCCCATATCCTGGGATGGGTTTCACAGCCTCCTAACTCCATCAAAATCCACGCCAGGCCACCTGCAGCTCATCCCTGGGATCTCTGTGTTGAGGAAGGTGGGACCAGGGGAACAGGAGCAGCGATGAGGCAGAGGAGGGAGCATCCCTGAGCCAAGCCTGGGGTCCAGGGAAGGGACCCTGAAGGAGGTTTAGGAGGGGGACAATGCATCATGAAGATAAATATGTCTAAACAGGAATTAGTAGCTCCAGGAACAAGGAAATCCCTCTGGAAAACAAAAAATTACCTTGCAAGGCAGTGCTTTGTCCTCTTCTGACCAGGCTGGTCCCCTCTGGGGGTGACAACAGCAACACAAGGCTCAGTCCTCCCCTTGTCCTTGTCCTGGATGTCCTCTGCCCCCCAGCCCCGCTCCTCTGACAGGCTCCAGGTTACACCAGTAGATGGCAAGACGAGCCCACATTTTGGGGTGAAAGTAACCACGAGTGGGAGGGAAACCTGGGAGCCACCTGTGCCAGGGTGGGCCTTCTCTTGTGTCTGCTGTGGGGTTCAGCCCACCCCAGGGGGTCTCTCTCGCTCCTTCCAGCTGCTCCTTGCCTCAGATTTTCTATATATTTGGCACTTTTTGTCTCTCTGCCTCTCAGTGAAATCAATCTTGGGGTGCAAGGATTACCAGGGAAGGGCTGATGGGCAAATAGAAGAACACTCAGGCATGTCACGCTTGGTTTCCTTGGGAAGAAGGCTGTAAAATACCTGTGGCATGGGAGACTGGGGGAGAAAAAAGAGGAACAGCAAGGTTTCAAGGCATTTTTTTAAAAAAAAGTGGGAAAGCAGTGCTGGTCCCATGTGTCCTGTCCCAGCAGATCAGCTGGGAATCTGACCTTCAGCTGCCTGAATTTGAAGAGATTCTTGGAGAGAAATCTTAGGAGAGATTTGGTTCCCATCCCACCACTTCCCATTCCCATTATTGGGAATTTATTGAGATTTATTTCAAGAAGCTTCTTTCTCTTTCTCTCTCTGGCAGAATTTCCATCCTGGCCTCCTGCTCATTCTATGATTCTGTGATTCCATGATTCCGTGATTCCATGATTCTATGATTCCGTGATTCTATGACTCCATGATTCTGTGACTCCATGAAAATAATGACACATTTAGGGAGGGGAGAGCTGCTTTCACATAAACGACTGTATCCCAATTGTGCATAACCATAATTTTCCCTTGAGAATACAAAACAATCAAACATCCAAACAAAATCCAGCACTGGGGGAGTTTTGAACCATCAGCTCCCACTGATGTCACCGTGCACAAGGTCCTCAAAATCCAGGGTGCAGAGGAGAGAGGGTGTGATAAAGCAAAGCAGCTTCTTGGCCTGGGCTCAATGCGTGAGGATGGAGAATCCTTGTGGTGGGTTGAAACTTGGTTGATGGATGTCGGTTCTGGGGGTGCTCTGGGTGGGGTGCTGTGACTCCGAAACCGACTTTGGGCTGAAAGTCGCTCAGCAACTACTGCA